>JAUELO010000008.1:1817937-1833343 GCA_032357855.1 Amphibolips quercusostensackenii | reverse complement strand
AAATCTTTTCAAAATATTTGAAATATTTTTTAAATATCTGATATTTGTGAAATTATTATAATTTGTATAAAATCATTAAGAAATCATCACAATCTGCTTAAAATTTTTTATAAAATATTTTAATTTTATCAAAAATCTTTGCAAAATTTTTTTAATCTTTGTGAAATCTTTGTAAAATCTTTAAAATCTTTGTAAAGTATTTCTCATATTTTTGGAAATCTTATTAAATATTTGGTAATATTTGTAAAGTCATTTAAATCTTTGGGAAATCATTAAAGTCTTTGCGAAATCTTTCCAATCTTTATGAAATCTGTGTGAAAGCATTAAAATCTCAGTGCCCTCTCTGAAATCTATTTAAAATTTTTGTGAAATAATTGAAATCTTTCAAATTTATTCGAAATTTTTGCAAAATATATGAAAATTATTTTAAAAATGTGATAATATTTGTGAAATTATTGAAATCTTTGTGAAATCTTTGGAGAATCATTGAAATCTTTGTGAAGTCTATCAAATCTATCCGAAATCTTTGCGGAAGTTTTGTACAACTTTTCAAATCTTTGGAAAATTTTTTTAATTTTTGTTAAATATTTCTGAAATCTTAAGAAATTTTCGTAAAATATTTTCAATATTTTTGAAATATTTAGTAATATTTAAAAAGTTTTGTGAAATTTGTGAAATTTTCGAAACATCATTGTCGGAGTGAAATTTTTGTAAAATTATAAAAATCTTTGTGCAATTTTTGAAATCTATCTGTAATCCTTACGAAATTTTTGGAATCTTTGTAAAATCTTTGTGAAATATTTCAAAAGTCTTTTGAAAGCATTGCGAATTATTTGGAATATTATTATAATCTTTGCGAAATAATGGGAATGTGTATAAAAACTTTGGCAATTTGGATTTTATACCAGCATTTATAATTCATTATTATTTATTATTACCTATTTATAGTTTATTTATCATTTATGATTCATGTAAAATTCTTACAATAATTCACAAATTTACCAAATATTTCCAAAACAATTCAAACAATTTGCAAAGATTTTTAAAGATTTGAGAAAAATTGCACAAAGATTTCAATGATTTCGGAAAGATTTTAAAAATGTAGTTAAGATTTTAGGTAGATTTTAAATATCGCGCAAAGATTTTAATAATTTCTTAAAGAGTTTGCAAACATTATGATGGCTTCGGAAATATTTCCAATGCATTAAAAACATTTCACAAAAATTATAATGATTTTCCAAAGATTTTAGAAAGATTTCAGATCGATTTAAAAGATTTCACAAATACTTCAATTATTTCACAAAGATTTCTGATAGATTTCAAAGACTGCACAAAGATAAAAAAATATTCAGCACGTATTTGGGATAGATTTATAAGACTTCTCAAAGACTTTGATTATTTTTAAAGATTTCACCAATTTTTCAGATATTAACGAATATTTTTATAATATTTTTAATGTTTTGTGAAGATTTCCAAAAATTTTAGAAAAATTTTGCGAAAATTTCAACGATTTTCCAAGATTTAAAAAGTTTCACAAATATTTTACAGATTTCGGATAGATATAAAATATTTTACAAACATTTTAACTACTTCAAAAAGATTTTAGATAGATTTTACATTGTGCGCACAGATTTTACAAGGATTTTAATAACTTTACAAATATTATCAGATATTTTAAAAATATTTTTAATATTTTGCAAAGATTTTAAGAGATTTTAGAAAGATTGTAAAAATATGTTAATGATTTCCCAAAGATTTCAAATATTTGGCAGAGATTTCAGATAGATTTCAATGATTTCTCAAAGATTTTGTGAAGATTTTAAAGATTTCGCAAAGATTAAGGGTAAATTAGAAAGTTTGTAGAAGGACTTTAATGATTTCAATAATTTCACAAACATTACCAAATATTTAAAAAATATTTCCAAAGATAACAAAAAAAATTTCACAAAGATTTCAATGATTTCCTGAAGATTTCAAAGATTACACTAAGATATTAAATATTTCGCAGAGATGTCAGATAGATTAATAGTATTTCATAAAAATTTCAAATAGGTTTTAAAGAATGCACATATATTATCAGATAATCCAAAAATATTCTAATTATTGCACAAAAATTTTAGATAGATATCAAAGTGTTCACGTAAATTCCAATTATTTTACCAGGATTTCACAAAGATTTCAATAATTTCAGAAATATTATCAAACATTTCAAATAATTTTCAAATATTTCGCAAAGATTTCACAAAGATTTTACAAATATTTTAATCATTTTCTAAAGATTTTAAGTATTTTAATAGGACTTTAATGACTTCAATAATTTTACAAACATTCCCAAGTATTTTAAAAATTTTAAAAGATTCCCGAAAATATTAGAAAGATTTCAAACCGATTTCAATGATTTTTTAAGGATTTCGAAGATTTCAAAAAGCGCACAAAGAGTGCACAAAGATTTCTATAATTTCCCAAAGATTTTAATAATTTTATAAATATTATCAAATATTGAAAAAATATTTTAAATATTTTGAAAAGTTTTAAAAAGATTGTACAAATATTTTTATCATTTTAATGATATTTTTAATATTTTGTTGAGATTTTAAATAGATTTCAAAACGATTTTAATAATTGGCTAAGAATTTTAAAGATTTCAACTATTTCAAAAAAATTAAAAATAGTTTTTAAAAAATTTACAAAGATTTCAATTCTTTCTCAAGGATTTCGCAGATTTTAATTATTCTGAAAAACTTTCAATAGATTCAAAAAATTCGCAAAGATTTTAATTTTTTCCCAAGGATTTTACAAAGATTTTAATAATTTTACAAATATAAAGTATTTAAAAATTATTTGAAAGATTTTGCAAAGATTTCACAAAGATTTCAAAAATATTTTAATGATTTCCTAAAAATTTCAAATATTTCATTAAGGCTTTGATGATTTTAATAATTTCAAAAAATTATTAAATATTTCAAAAATGTTTAAAACAATTCCAATAATATCAGAAAGATTTCAAACTTATTCTAATGATTATCTAAGGACTTCAAAGATTTCAAAGGAAGCACAAAGATATAAATTATTTTACAAATATTATCTAATATTTAAAAAATATTTGAAATATTTTGCAAAAATTTCACAAATATTCCAATGATTTCCTGAAGATTTCAAATACTTTATTAGGACTGTAACGGTTTTAATAATTTCACAAACATTACCAAATATTTAAAAAATGTTAAAAACATTTCTAAGAATATCAAAAAGTTTTTAAGCTGATTCTAATGATTTTCTAAGGATTTTACAAAGATTTTAATAATTTCACAAATATTATCAAATATTCAAGAAAAATTATAAAATATTTTTAAAAATATTTCAAATATTAAAATTTTTTTTTAATTACACAAAGATTTTACAAATATTTTAATGATTTTCCAAAAATTTCACAAAGTTTTCAAATGTTTCGCAAAGATTTTAGATATATTTCAAAGATTGTACAAAGATTTTAATTCTTTCGATAATATTTAAAATATTTCTCTAAGATTTCAGATAAATTTCAAAACGATTCCAATGATTCTCTAATAATTTCATATATTTCAATTACTTCAAAGATTTAAATTCTTTCACAAAGATTTCAAATAGATTTTAAAGAGTTTACAAAGAATTCAATTATTTTCCAAGGATTCCACAAAGATTTTAAATATTTCATTAACACTTCAATGATTTCAATAATTTTACAAACATTGCCAAATATTTTTAAAATTTTGAAAAGATTTCTAAAAAGATCACAAAGATTTCAAACCGATTTTAATTATTTTTTAAGGATTTCAAAAATTTCAAATAGATATCAAAGAGTGCGAAAAAGTTTTAATGATTTCCCAAGGATTTCACAAAGATTTTAATGATTTTACAAATATTACCAAATATTTTAAAAATATTATCAAATATTTTGAAAAGATTGTGAAGAATTTCACAAAGATTTCACAAATATTTTAATGATTTTCTAGAGATTTCACAAACTTTTCAAATGTTTCGCAAAGATTTTAGATATATTTCAAAGATTGTACAAAGATTTTAATTATTTCAATAATATTTTCAATATTTCGCAAAGGTTTCACTTAGATTTCAAAACAATTTTAATGTTTTTCTGGGAATTTCAAAGATTTTGGTTATTTTACAAAAATTTCAAATAGATTTAAAAAAATTCACAAAGATTTCAATTCTTCTCCAAGGATTTCACACAGATTTTAATAATTTTACAAATATTATCAAATATTTAAAAAATATTTGGAATGTTTCGCAAAGATTTCACAAAGATTTTAAGAATATTTTAATGATTTCCTAAAGATTTTAAATATTTCATTAAGAATTCAATGATTTTAATAATTTTACAAGCATTAACAAATATTTCAAAAATTTTAAAAAGATTTCAAAAAGCATTAGAAATATTTCAAACTGTTTTAAATGATTTTCTAAAGATTTTAAAGATTTCAAATAGATTTTAAAGAGTGCACAAAGATTTTAATAATTTCACAAATCTTATCAGTTATTTAAAAAATATTTAAAATATTTCGCAAAGATTTCACAGAGATTTCACAAATATTTAAATGATTTCCTAAAGATTAAAATATTTCATAAGGACTTCAATGATTTCAATAATTTCAAAAACATTGCAAGATATTTCAAAAATTTTCAAAAGATTCCCAGAAATATCGGAAAGATTTCAATCTGATTTTAATGATTTTCGAAGGATTTCAAAAATTTCAAAGAGTGCACAAAGATTTCAATTATTTACCAAGGCTTTCACAAAGATTTTAATTACTCCACGAATATTATCAAATATTAAAAAAATATCATGAAATATTACAAAAATATTTCAAATATTTTGAAAAATTTTTAAAGATCTCAAAAATATTTCAATGGTTTTTCCAAGATTTTACAAAGTTTTCAAATGTTTCGAAAATATTTTATATATATTTTAAAGATTGCATAAGGATTTCAATTATTTCAAAAATTTTTAAAAATATTTTGCAAAGATTTCAGATAGATTTCAAAACGATTTCAATGATTTTTTAAGAATTTCGAAGATTTCAACTACTTCAAAAATTTTAATTATTTCACAAAAATTTCAAATAGATTTGAAAGAGTTTCCAAAGATTTTAATTATTTAATTAAGACTTTAAAGATTACACAAAGATTTTACAAATATTTCAATGATTTTTCAAAGATTTTAATTATTTTAATATATCCTAAAGAATTCAAATAGATTTTAAAACGATCTTAATCATTTTCTAAGGATTTCAAAAATTTCAATTATTTCATAAAGCTTTCCAATAGATTATAAAGAGTTCACAAGTATTTCAATGATTTTCTAAATATTTCAAATATTTCATTAGGACTTTAATGATTTCAAAATTTTCACAAACATTACCGCATATTTAAAAAAAAATTTTAAAGATTTCCAAAAATATCAGAAAGATTTTAAACCAATTTCAATGATTTTTTAAGGATTTCCAAGATTTAAAATAGATATCAAAGAGTGCACAAAGATTTTTATGATTTCTCAAGGATTTCACAAGGATTTCAATAACTTCACAAATATTATTAAATATTTTAAAAATATTTTAAATATTTTGAAAATATTTCATAAGATTTTGAAAAGAATTTACAAATATTTTAATGAATTTCTAAAGATTTCACAAAACTTTCAAATGTTTTGCAAATATTTTATATATATTTTAAGGATTGTACAAAGATTGCAATGATTTCCCAAAGATTCCAACTACTTCAATAATATTTTTAATACTTCGCAAATATTTCAGATATCTGAATCGAGTCGAAAGTCGACATTTCTCTTCACAATTTATGATCTATTAAATACAACTTTATACTGATAACCAGATGTTTAAATAAATTTTTTAAATAATTTATTATTGTTTTTGAAAATTTACTCTTTGAATAAAGTTAGAAAGCCGCGGTTTTTTCTCGAAAAATTTCACTTTTTGTTCAATTCTTTATTAGAGCAAGGTAATACGTAAATATTGTTGGTAAAAATGATTGTTTAAGCAATTTATTAATATTGTTGAAAATATTCTCTTAGAATAATGCTAAAAAGTCACAGTTTTTTCAAGAATGTTTTCACTTTTTGTTGGATTTTCAATTAGATTCAGATAAATAATTTGAAAAATTAATTGTTCAAACAATTTATTATTATTTTCAGGAATATTAAATTTTAATAATGCTAGAAGCTTGCGGTTTTTTTTTTTTTAATTTTCAACTATTTGTCTAGTTTTCGCTTAGACTGAAGTTATAATTTATTAAAGGTAACAAAAATAATTGTATGCGGAATTTATTATTATTGTTAATAATATTTTACTTGCTCTATTATGAAAAGTTGCGATTTTTAAAATAATTTTTAACTATTTGTCTATTTTTTACTTGTAGTAAATTAATATTTAATGAAATTTAGAAAACATAATTATTTAACCAAATTATTATTTTTTGCAGGAAAGGAGGGAAGAGGTGATATTAAAATATTTGCAGTTCCAAATTTTTCTTTTACGCTTAGCAATAAATTTCTTGTCGTAATTCAAAATATAGTTGTAAACGATAATTAATTGTTTAAATAAACATGTCTTTTAACTTTTATTAATTATTACCTCAGTAAGTAAAAAGTTGACAAAAAGTTTGAGTTAAAAAAAAACCGCAACTTTTTCGCACTTATATAAAATAAGATGGTTATGAACAATAATAATTTATTTAAACAATTATTTCTATTGACATAAAATAATTATTACTTTAGTCTAGGTGAAAACTAGACAAATGGTTAAAAATTTCAGAAAAAAATGCAACTTTCTAGCATTATTCAAATCAAATATCAATAACAATAATCCTAAATTGCTTAAACAATTAATTTTGTTGACTTCACTTTATTATTAATTTGAATTTATTTAAAAATTTAACAAAAAGTGGAAACATTTTTGAAAAACCTGCAATTTTCCATCATTATTCTAAAAGAATATTATTAACAATGATAATAAATTGTTTAAACAAATATTTTTGTTTTTGCATTAAAAGCAGCAAAAAAATCAAACTTAGCGTCAAAAGCTCGCAAAAGCCATTTTTTCACATATGGGGTTTTTCGGATTAACTTTTCACTAAGTAAAATAATAAATTATGCAATTTGAAAAACACATTTTTTTAAACAATTTATTATTGTATATAACTATTTTCTCTTAGATAACTAATAAAAAGATACGGTTTCTTCTGAACTCTTTAACTTTTTACCTAATTGTCACTTAGTGAGATAACAATTATTGAAAGTTAACAAAAATAATTGTTAAAGCAATTAATTATTGTTTATAACTACTTTCTCTTGAATTAATACTAGAAAGTTGCGGATTTTTCTAAAAATTTAAGCTCCTTTCTTACTTTTTATTTTTAAAAAATAATGAATATTAATATTGATTTTAGCAAAAATGCTTCTTGCAACTATTTCACTATATAAAATGTAAATTTTTCTTGAGGAAAATTTACATTTTATATGATCCATGCAAAAAACTTTTTTAAATATTTTGAATGTCTGTTTTATTTTAGAAAAATATATGAACAAAAAAGAAAGAGATTATTTAAAATATGATTCTCTTTAATTTTCCTTCATAATTTTTAAATAACCAAAAAGGCAAAGCAATTTGAAAATTAAAAAAAATTCTTTGGTTTCTTTTACTGCAGAATAATAGTAAATTTTTTTTCTTACCATACAAAATATTTGTACAATCATTGTACAATTTAGTTCATTTGCCCTATAATAATTAAAAATTTTATTTCTTTACTGTACAATATTTATAAAGTCTTATTAATTTAATGTATAATAAGTCTACTGTATTATTTATCTATTGTATAATTATTATACAATTTTGTTTTTTCACTATAGGATTATTGTCAAATAATTTTACAATTTTATTTCTTTACTGTACAATAATTATTGTACTATTTAATTTCCTTACTGTACGGTAATTTTACAATTTCATTTCTCCGCTATTCATTAAAATAATCAGAAAATTTAATTTTTTGTCGTTACTACAATTAAACAATTACATTTTCTCATTGTACAATAATTGTACAATTTTTTTTTGATCCGCAACTACAAATTGTAGGTAACTTCATTTTTGAAGGATGGTACGTGAATAAATTTTATACCAAAAATTTTTTAAACTTTGGGTAACAATCTAAATGTAAATAAGTCCTGTAATTTGTGACTTAATAATACGTTCAAGAATGACGGTTGCGTTTAAAGAAGACTTGAGAAATGAACGTCACTTGCATCTTGTGTGCCGTCGGACAGGTTGTAAAACAGCTCCCGTGGTCGAGATTTACTTTAATAAAAATGGTGGAGCCCTTCTGATTTAATAAAGACCTTAGAGGGAATATTTCATGCAAAATAAAATCCAATTAAAAATATTTTTTATTTCATACATTATTTTTTTTAGTCACTAATTTTTTTTCTACGAAAATACGAAAAAAATTATTGTACAAATATTGTACATTAAAGAAATGTAGTTGTACAATTACTGAACATTCAGGAAGTAGAAAAATTAACTTTTTTTAGTTTTTTAAAGAAATAAAATTCTCTGCTTTCACATACATCAATTTAAGAAATGAAATTTAAAAATTCGTAAATGTTGCAAAAAATCTAAACAATTTTTGTATATTAAAGAAATTTAAACATATATACTGATTAAATAAAACTGTATAATTTTTATTTGAACAAGAAAAATTAAAAAATTTTTTAATTAAAAAAATAAAAATATACAATAATTTCAAGTTAAAAAACCGCAGTTGTACAATTATTGTTCAGTAAAAACATATGAAATCTTACGTTTAATGTAATAAACTTTAAATACATAAAATTATCAAATCGTAAAAATGAAAAATTTAATTTAGCATACAATTATTTTACGTTAAAGAAATATTATTGCAAAAATATTGTACATATAAGTAATGATATTTTGCAATTTTTGTATGGTGGAACAATTAAATTTTACACAAAATTATAGTAAATTAAATAAAAAAACGTTGTAAAATTATTTTACACCAAAGAAATAAAATTGGGAAAATATTGTATAGTAAAAAAATAAAATCAAAGAAAAGATTATTGCAAATTGAAAAAATAACTTTGTAAAGTTATTGTACATTTTAGAAATATTATTGTAAAATTATTGTAAATTCAAAGAAATTATATTGCACTTTTTTTTATGAAAAAAATGTGCATTCAATTATTCTTCATTGAAGAAATCACATTGCATAATTATTTTACATCAAAGCAATTATATTGTACAATTTTTTTGTAATAAAATATAAAATTTCACATTGAATTGTTAAACAATTAATAAAACAAAGTTGTGCAACTATTGTGAATTGAGGTAATAAAATTGTTTTAATAGCGTACATTGCAAAAATTAAATTTTACAATTATTTTACTATGAACAAATTAAAATTTTAATACAAATATTGTAAATTACAGAAATACAACTGCACAATTATTTTTAATTAAAGAAACGATATGTAAAACTATGTTACATTGAAGAATTAATATTGTGCAATTTTTTTTAGTAAGAAAATAAAATTTCACTTTGAATAAAACAGAATTGTACAATTATTGTAAGCTGGAAAAATAAAATTTTTCATATATTTTACATATATTTTGAATCTGATTGTATAGTTTTTGTACAGTAAAAAATTAAATTTCACATACAGTTATTGCACATCAAAAAAATTACATTGCACAATTATTGCGCAGTGAAAACATAAAATTCAATGATTATTGTAAAATAAAGTAAATAAATTAAATTGTCAAATCATTATAAAGTGTAAATAAAATTTACATACAATTATTGTACATTTAAGAAATCAAACTACATAATTATTTTACATGGAAGAAATAATACTGTACAGATTTTGTATTGTAAAAAAATTAAATTTCGCATGTAATTGTTGTTAGTTAAATTAAAAAATCGTACAATTATTGTAAAATTAGAAAATAAAATTGCTCTAATATTGTTCGCAGTAAAAATACAATTAGAAAATTTTTCTGAAGAAAAAAAGAAATTTTGAATATAATTATAGTGCATTGAAGAAATAACACTGTACACTTATTTTAAATTAAATAAACGATATTGTACAATTATTATAAATTTAAAAAATAATATTTCACAATGTTTTTATAGTAAAAAAATAAAATTTTAGATATAATTATTGCACAATTAATAAAATGAAGTTGTGAAATTATTGCAAACTGAAGAAATAAAATTCTGTAAATATTGTACATTGAAAAAGTAAAATTTTTTTAATTATTCTACCGTAAAAAAATTAAATTTCAAATACAATTATTGTAAATTCAAAAAATAACATTGTACAATCATTTTAAATAAAGAAAACGATGTTTTACAATTATTTTACATTAAAGAAATGATATTGTACAATTTTTGTACAGTGAAACAAGCGAATTTTGCATACAATTATTGTACATTGAATTAAACAAAGTTGTGCAATAATTGCAAACTGAAGAAATAAAATTATCCGAATATTGTAAAATAAAAAAAATAAAATTTTACAATTATTTGACAGTAAAAAAAATGAAATTTCACAATTATTTGACAGTAGGAAAATGAAATTTAAAATACAATTATTGCACATCATTAAAATAACATTGTACAATTATTTTACATTGAAAAAGTGATATTTTAAAATAATTTTACAGCATAGAAATGATATTTTACAATTATTTGACATTAAAGAAATGACACAGTATAATTATTGTATAGTGAAAAAATGTAATTTTACGATTATTGTAGTATGAAATAAAAAAAAAATAAAATTATCCTATTATTGTACAGTGAAGAAAAATAAATTTAACATAATATTATTGTACAGTTAATAAAAGGAAATTGTATAATTATTGTACATTAAAGTAATAAAATTTTACAATTATTGTACGCTGGAAGAATAAAACTTTACAGTACAAAAAAAAAATTTTTAATAAAGTTATTGTACATATAAGAAACCATTTGTACAATGAATGTTATTGTATATTATTGAATTTTATTGTAAAATCAAAAATGTGAAATTTTCCATACAATTATTGCAAATTAAAGAAATTGTAAAATTAGTGTAATTGTATATTATTGAATGTTATTGTACAATTAAAACATTAAATTTTACATACAATTATTTTAAATTAAAAAAAATAACATTGTATAATTATTCTGCATTGAAAAAATGACATTGCACAATTATTTTACATTAAAGGAATGACACAGTACAATTATTTTACAGTAAAAAAATAAAATTTCACGATTATCGTAATATACAATAAAGAAATGTAATTGTCCAATTATTGTACAGTAAACAAAATGAAATTTGACGTACTATTATTGCACAATGAATAAAAGGAAGTGGTACAATTATTGTACATTAAAGCAATAAAATTGTGCAATTATTGTACGCTGAAAAATTGAATTCAATAGTAAAAAATGAAATTTTACATCCATTTATTGTACATTAGAGAAAACACCTTGTACAGTGAGTGTTACTGCATGTTATTGAATGTTATTGTACAGTGAAAAAAGGAAATCAGTAATTATTGTACAGTAACAAAATATGACACTTTACATACAATCATTGTAAATTCGAGAAATGAGATCGTACAATAAATGTTATTGTATGTTATTGCATGTTATTGTACAATAAAAAAAGTAAATTTTAAAATTATTGTACATTCTCAAATGTAAAATTTCACATACAATAATTGTAAATTGAAGAAATGACTTTGTAAAATTATTGTACATTGAAGAAATGATATTGCACAATTGCTTTGCACTGAAGAAAGGACACATTCAATTATTGTACTGTACAAAAATAAAATTTCACGATTATTGTAATACACAAATAGGAAAGAAGATTCTCCGATTATTGTACAATGAATAAAAGAAAGTTGTACTATTATTATATATTGCAAAAATAAAATTTTACAATTATTGTACGCTGAGAAATTAAAATTGTACATTGAGAAAATGAAATTTGACATTCAATTATTGTACATGAAAAAAAACACATTGTACAACGAATGTTATTGTATGTTATTGAATGTTATTGCACAACGAAAAAAAGTAAATTTTAAAATTATTGAACAGTTTCAAAATGTGAAATTTCACATACAATAATTGTAAATTAATGAAATGACATTGTACAATTATTTTACATTGTAGAAAAGACACAGTACAATTATTGTTCTGTACCATAATAAAAATTTTACGATTATTGTAACATACATTGTACATAGAAGGAATGAAATTATATGATTATTGTTAGCTGCAGAAATAAAATTGTAAAATAAAAAAATAAGACTTAACATCAAAGTATTATACATTTAGGAAGTCACATTGTACGAAGAATGTTACTGTATGTTATTAAATGTTATTGTGCAGTGAAAAAAGGAAATTTCAAATTATTTTACAGTAAAAAAATTAGGCATTTTACATAAAATCATTGTAAATTTAAGAAATGACATCGTAAAATAAATAAAAAAAATCCAATCATTGTACAGTAAATACATTAAATTCAACATCCAATTATTGTACATTAAAGGAATAAAATTGTATAATTATTTTTCGCTGAAGAAATAGAATTGTAAAATGAAAAAAAAGTACATCTAAGTATTGTACATTTAGGAAATTACATTGTAAAAATAATGTTATTGTTTGTTATTGAATGTTATTTTACAGTGAAAACAGGAAATTTTTCATTATTGTACAGTGAAAAAATGTGAAATTTTACATAAAATTATTGTGAATTAGAAAAATGCCATTATACAATGAATGTTATTGCATGTTATTGAATATTATTGTATGATGAAAAAAAGTACATTTATAATTATTGTACAGTGTCAGAATATAATATTTTAAATACAATAAGAATGCAATTATCCGATTATTTTACAGTAAAAAAATTTAATTTAACATACAATTATTGTACATAAAAGAAATAAAATTGTATAATTACTGTTCACTGAAGAAATAATATTGTAAATGAGAAAATAAAATTTTACATCAAAGTATTATACATTTAGGAAGTCTCATTGTATAAAGAATGTTATTGTATATTTAGGAATGTTATTGTGCAGTGGAGAAAGGAAATTTCAAATATTTTACAGCAAAAAATTAGACATTTTACATAAAATCATTGTAAATTCAAGAAATAACATCGTAAATGAATGTTATTTTATGTTAGTGGATGTTATTGTACGATAAAAAAGGAAAATTTAAAATTATTCTACAGTATCAAAATGTAAAATTTTGCATACAATGATTGTGAATTGAAGAAATTGCATTTTACAGTTATTTCACATTGAAGAAGTGATATTGCACAGTTGTTTTGCATTCAATAAGTGACACAGTACAAGTATTGTACTGTACCGTAATAAAATTTTTACTATCATTGTAAAATAAAATAAACAAATAAAATAATCCAATTATTGTGCAGTAAATAAATTAAATTTAATATACAATTATTGTACATTAAAGAAAGAAAATTGTATAATTATTGTTCGCTAAAGAAATAAGATTGTAAAATAAAAAAAAAAAATTTTAATCAAAGTATTGTACATTTAGAAAATCACATTGTACGAAGAATGTTATTGTATGTTATTGAATGTTATTGTGCAGTGAGAAAAGGAAATTTTTTATTATTTTACAGTAAAAATATGTGACATTTTACATAAAATGATTGTAAATTCAAAAAATGACATTGTACAATGAATTTTATTGTATTTTATTAAATGTTATTGCACAATAAAAAAAGTATATTTTAAAATTATTGTACGGTGTCAAGATGTAAAATTTTACATATAATAATTGTGAATAAAAGAAATGACATTGTGCAATTATTTTAAATTGAAGAAGTGACACAGTACAATTATTGTACTGTACTATAATAAAAATTATACGACTATTGTAACATACAATAAACAAATAAAAAAAATTAATTATTGTACAGTGAATAAACTAAATTAAACATACAATTATTGTACATTAAAAAAAAAGAATTTAATAATTATTGTTCGCTGAAGAAAGAAAATTGTAAAATGAAAAAAAATTTACATCAAAGTATTGTACATTTAGAAAATCACATTGTACAAAGAATGTTATTGTATGTTATTGAATGTTATTGTACAGTAAAAAGAGAAAAATTGTAATAAATAATGAATAATGAATGAAATAAATAATTAAGAAAAAGAGAAAAATGAAAATTATTGTACAGTGGAAAAATGTGAAATTTTACATAAAATCATTGTAAATTCAAAAAAAGACATCGTAAAATGAATTTTATTACATGTTATGGAACGTTATTGTACAATAAAAAAACTAAATTTTTAAATTATTGTACAGTGTTAAAATGTAATATATTGAATACAATAATTGTAAATTAAAGAAATCACATTGTACAATTATTTTACATTGAAGACGTGTCACAGTACAATTATGGTACTGTACCATAATGAAAATTTTACAATTATTGTATCATACAATGAGCAAATAAAATAATTCAATCATTGTACAGTAAATAAATTAAATTTAACATAAAATTATTGTTCATTCAAGAAAAAAAATTGTATAATTATTGTTCGCTGAAGAAATAAAATTGTAAAATAAAGAAAAAAATTCACATCAAAGTATTGTACATTCAGAAAATCTCATTATAAAAAGAATGTTATTATTTGTTATTGAATGTTATTGTACAGTGAAAAAAGAAAAATTTTAATTATTTTACAGTGAAAAATGTGGCATTTACATAAAATCATTGTAAATTCAAAAAATGACATCAAACAATAAATGTTATTGCATGTTATTAAATGTTATTGTACAACAAAAAAAGTAAATGTCAAAATTATTGTACTGCACAAAAATAAAATTGTCCGAATATTTTACAGTAAATTGCAGTTAAATTTAACGTAACATTATTGTACAATGAATAAAATGAAGTTGTACAATTATTGTAGATTAAAAAAATTAAATTTTACAATTATTGTACGCTGATAAAAATAAATTGTAGAGTAAAAAATTGAATTTAACATATAATTATTGTGCATCAAAGAAATCACATTGTACAATAAATGTTATTGTATGTTATTGAATGTTGTTGTATATTATTGAATGTTGTTATATGTTATTAAATGTTATTTTACAGTGAAAAAGGAAATTTTTAAATTACTGTACAAAGAAAAAATATGAAATTTTGCATACAATTATTGTAATTTCAGAAAATGACATCGTACAATTATTTTAAATTGTAGAAATGATACTGCACGATTATTTTACATTGAAGAAATAACTTTTGAAATGGAACGAAATTCAGATCTATCTTT
>JAUELO010000008.1:1804256-1817837 GCA_032357855.1 Amphibolips quercusostensackenii | reverse complement strand
ATATAAGTCACTTTTAAAGTTTAAATTTAAAATCGTACCACGTAAACGAAAAAAATAGATCATGGCATGATGACAATAAAACACTCTAGTAACAAAACTAAAAAATCCATCTGCCCAGGGTAGTAATTATTGTTTTTTTCAAGTGCAATATTAAATAGGATGGATTACTGGTTTATTATTTTTGGAAAATCGAGAAAAAAATTTGCCTAAGCCTGGATTTGAACCCGGAACGTCACTATGCATAACGGTGGCGTTGAACAATTACGCCACCGAGGCTGTAGCGTAGTTGGCTTATTTATAACAATAGTAAATCTTAACTAGTGTTAATTTTCGTTAGAACTTATGAATCTTATATAAAATACTAACAATGAAAGTTCTACACAAAATTTCTTTGATGTGAAGAAGACTCATTTAACAATTTGTATGTAAAAATAGCTTAGAATAATAAGGATAATTATTTACAGTTTTTTGTGCTCTTTGAGTTTAGTGAAAATTAAATTTTTAATTTATTTTGATTTTCTACCGTTCAGGATGCGATTTTTTCAAATTAAATTACATTCTAAACGGTGAAAAATTTAACAGTAAATCATTTAACTGTTAAAATAAAATAAAAAATTTTCGAATTTTCAACAACTGAATTTTCAACAGTTGAAAATTTAATTTTTTCAGTTTCCAAACATTCAAAATTCAACAGTTGAAGATTTAAATGTTGAAAATTTAAGAAAAAAATATAAATCAATTTTTTAACAGCTAGATTTTTAATATTTAAAATTGTATTTGAAACTTTCTTTAATTTTTAACAGTTGAAAATTCCATCCAACAGTTGAAAATTCAACAGTTAAGGATTTAACTGTTGAAAACTAAAGAAAATTAAAAATTAATTTTTGAAACTCCTGTATTTTGAATATTTGAAATTTAGTTTGAATTTTCTTTAATTTTTAATTGTTGAAAATTTAATTTTCCTCAATTGCCAACAGTTAAAAATTTAAAAGTTAAGGATTAGACTGTTGAAAATTGAAGGAAATTCAAAATAATTATTCAATAACTAGATTTTCATTTTTTAGAGTGAATTTGAAATTTCCTCTAATTTTCAACAGTTAAAAATTCAGCAGTTAAGGATCTAAATGTTAAAATTTTTTAAAAATTAAAAATTAATTATGTAACATCTAAATTTTCAATATTAAAAATTCTCGTCAATTTTCGGCAGTTGAAAATTTAATTTTGTTCAACTTCCAACAGTTAAGAATTAGGCTAGATTTTCAATGTTTGAAATGATACTTTAAATTTTCTTTAATTTTCTACAGTTGAAAATTTAATTCTCTTTAATTTCTAACAGTTCAAAATTTAACAGTTAAGGATTTAAATGTTGAAAACAAAAGAAAATTACAAATTAATTTTTTAACTGCTAGATTTTTAATATTTAAAATTTAGTTTGAAATTTTCTTCAATTTACAACGGTTAAAAATTTAATTTTCTTTAATTTTCAGCACTGGAAAATTCAACAGTTATGGATTTAACTGTAGAAAATTGAAGGAAATTAAAAATTAATTATTCAGCATCTAAATTTTCAATTTCAAAAATTCTCTTCTATTTTCGTCATTTAAAAATTTAATTTTCTCTAATTTCTAACAGTTGCGAATTAAACAGTTAAGGATTAAACTTTTGGAAATTAAAGAAAAATATAAATTGATTTTTCACAGCTAGATTTTTAACATTTAAAATTAAATTAAAAATTGTCTTTAATTTTCATCAGTTGAAAGTTCAATTTTTTTCAATTTTCAACAGTTGAAAATTCAACAGTTAAGAATTCAACTATTGTCAATAAAAAGAAATCAAAAATTGATTTTTCAACGGCTAGACTTTCAACATTTTTGATTAAATAAAAAATTTTCTTCAATTTTCATCAATTGAAAATTGATGTTTCAACAGTTGAAAATTCAGTTTTTTCCATTTCCAACATTGAAAATTCAACAGTTAAGGATTCAACTGTTGAAAATTAAAGAAAGTTAAAAACTAATTTTTTAACAGGTAGTTTTTAATATTTATTATTAAATTTGAAATGTTCTTCAATTTTCAACTGTTGAAAATTCAACAGTTAAAAATGCAAATGTTGAAAATTGAATCAAATTGAAAATAAATTATTTAACAGCTAGATTTTCACAATTTAAAATTATATTGAGAATTTTGTTTAATTTTCAACAGTTGAAAATTTAATTTTCTTAAATTTCCAGCAGTTGAAAATTTAACTTTTAAGGATTAAGCTGTTGAAAATTCAAGGAAATTAGAATTTAATTTTTGAACAGTTTGATTTTCAATATTTAAAATTGAATTGGAAATTTTCTACAATTTTGAACAGTTAAAAATTCAATTTTTAATTTATTTCAATTTTTGGCAGATATACTTTCAACCGTTAAAATTAAATTGTTAATAACTTCCAATTTTCTGAAGTTAAAAAT
This sequence comes from Amphibolips quercusostensackenii, assembly GCA_032357855.1. NCBI lineage: Eukaryota > Metazoa > Arthropoda > Insecta > Hymenoptera > Cynipidae > Amphibolips > Amphibolips quercusostensackenii. The sequence goes on along the minus strand of JAUELO010000008.1, from coordinate 1,815,381 downwards.
TTGGTTTTTATCGTCTTTAAATTTTTAACAAATAAATTTTAAACTGTTGCAAATTCAATTTTGTTTAATTTATAACACTTAATAATTCAACTGTTTAAACCTAAAATAAATAAAAAATTCAATTTTCAACGGCTGGACTTTTTAGAAGTTGAAAGTGAAAATTTAATTTTTAAAAAATCGTCAACTGTTAAAAATTAAGTTTTGATAATTTCTTAAACAATAAAAGGTAATTTTCAATTTATTTCGATTTTCAACTGCAGAGAATGCAATTTTCTTAAATTTTATTAAATTTTGAAAAGTCCAAAATTTAGCATTGACACATTTAATTGTTTAAAATTAAAGCAAAATGCAAATTAAATTTTTGATAGCAAGATTTTACAAAGCCGAAAATTCTTTTTTTTTCAAATTAAAGTTAATTAAATTTTCAACAGCTGGAAATTTAATTTTTATCAATTGTTATTAATTTCCAACAGTTCAAAAGTCAACCATCTTAACTTATTTCAAGTTTAAACAGTTAAATTTACAACAGTTAAAAATCAAATTTTCTTGAATTTGCTTTAATTTGCAATAGTAAAAAATTTAACAATAAAAAATTCAACCAATAAAAGTTAAGTTGGATTTTCAGTACATGGATCATATTTTTAATTTTCTTTAATTTCCAACAATTAAAAACTAAATTTCTAATTCATTTTATGTTTTCGTAGCTACACTTTTAAACATTAAATATTAAATTTTGCTCGATTTTACATAGTTTAAAATAATATTTTTTATTAATTTTAATCTTGAATATTGGAATTTTGAACTGTTTGAAATTGAATTTTTCATTAATTTTAATCTTAAAGATTGGAATTTTAAACTGTTCAAAATTCAACTTTTTAAAATTTTTTTCAGTTTTAAACTTTTGAACATTCTGCGGTTAAAAATGAAATAAAATTAAATTTTCCACAATTCAAAATGAAAAAAAATTTCTTTAATTTGTAACTAATGCCAATAAATTTTAAAGTTTTTTCGATTTTCATTGTTAATAATGTAATTTTTTTTAAATTTTCTTTAATTTTTAACGGTAAAAAATTTAAAAATTAAACAATTAATTATTTAAAATTAAATAAAAATCATAAATGATATTTTCAGCCACTGGATTTTCAACTCTTAAGCGTAAGACTGTTCAAATTAAAAAAAAAATTTCAACAGTTGAAAATTCAATCTTTAGAATTCTAAAAGTTCAATTTTAACTAGCTGGATTTTCAAGATTGAAAAAATTTATTTTCTGCAATTTTTAACAATTAAAAACTAAATTTTTAATTTATTTCAAATTTTAGCAGATGAATTTTTAACCGTCAAATAATAAACATTCCTTAATTCTTAGACCAATTAATAATACATTGATGTTCAATAGAAGAAATTAATTTTTCAATAGGAGCTAACACAAAAAATTTTCTATGAAAAAAAGTTACTCTTATCAGTTTGTTTATGAAAATTGTTTTTAATAATTGAGTTAAATATTTATATTATTATTTATATTCTTTGTATGAAGTTGCAATAAGTCTCACTAATAGCGAGTTCATTTCAGTATTTTTCATGAAAAAAAAAAAATTTATAAAGCTGGAATGATCAATATTGTCTCTTTATTTGTTTACATATTGTTGCACTTAAAGAAAAATTTAAAAAAATCTTTAACCACATTTCTTCCAAAAATTTAATGTTGAGCACCCATAAAAGAAAAATACATCAACACCGGTCAAGCAGATTATGAACAATAAATTCCAGATCCGCACCACCATGCGGTGGCGTCACAAACTAAAAATTTTTTGGCGCGAAATTTAAATTAGTATACACTTAATACACTGTAAACAGCGTCACTGATAGTTAATAAAACCTCATTTTTGTCACGCCTATAAAAAATAAAATGTATAATCATAAACAATTGTTAGAGATTAAATTGCCTGCGAAAAAAAAGTCGATTAACAACTCCGTTAACCTTATGCGGGTTGAAAAGCTGCGTGACTAAAGGTTAGTATTAATGCGGTTATCGTACTTTTAACAATCGCAATCTCGCAACAATTCTTGTAAACGAGAAGTCTATTCCCCTTTTTTATGGGAAACTATGTGATGCCGTCGTAACGCAGAAGCAGTCCCCCGTTATTGAAAACTATACAAGGCTCGTTTCCCGCTTATAAAACGCAGGTGCGATAAACTTCTGAGAGTCTCACAACGATAAAACCACACCCGCAGAAGTAAGCGCAAATTAAAATTATAAGAATCCGCGATTTTTTGTCATTTTTCTACTATTCTGATTCGGCAATTTGATAATAGTCTTTCTTGTTCAAAACATTTTTTTATGCAGTGGTAGCAGACTTCTATGGGCTTAGTTCTTGCATGATGAATTTGATTTTTTTTTTGCGCGCCTTGATTATCACAAAAATAGTTGATTTTCTGAAACTATTTCTTTAAATCCAGTTTTCTTGATGAAATTATGCAGGCAAACAGTTTCTTATGCAGCTTCAGTTAATTGATGTACTCTGCTTCAGTGCTGGATAAAGCAATGGTTCTTTGGTTTCTGAATTTCCATGCAATAGAGAGCTAGTTGGGAAGAAAAACCAGAGTATGAAGTTCTGTCATCAACATCAACTTCTCAATCTGCAAATATATTAGAAGTTATTTTTTGTTTTGTTTTTTGATGAACTAAACCTTGATTAGTACTTCCTTCAAGGTATCTCTAAAGTCTTTTAGTTGCAGACCAATGTTCTCTTCCTGGACTTCAAGTAAACTGATTGAAGACACTTTACATGTCAGGTCAGGTCAGGGCAGGTTGCGACAGTTAAATACATCAATGATCCAATTGATGACTTGATAAGAAAATTGACTTGCCTCTTTTGCTTCATCTGTTTTAGTACTACCATCAATATACTTAGGTTGTGACATCATTGCAGATTTTCTGATTGTATCTTGACAAAATTTGATGTCTTGGTAATGCTTCCAAAGCTGGGTCCTGAAGAGTCTACAATTTGGTGAATTCTTTTTTTTCGGTTTGTTGCGACAATTAAATCACTAACAAATACTACATTGATAAGAGTAATTTCTTTGCTTCTTTTATGATAAGCACAATTGTTAGCATTTGAAGGAATAAGACAAATTCTTGAAGCTGTGCATTTAGTTTCTTCTACCATGGCCTTCCAGACGCCTAAAACTATAAAGACAATTTTTCAGTAAACAAATTAAAATTTCAGTACCTTGTTTGATGAAACCTTCTGGTTGTTCTGTATCTTTTCTTTGATGTCTCTATTTATATCAGACATCACAACGTCAATTTCAAACAAAACGAGACTTAACTCTGCGGGAAGAGCAATTCTGATTCTAATAAAGCTTTGTATATCTACAGCAGAAAAAACCTCGTAATAGCCTATTCCATGTTTTTGAAAGTATCCTTCTGCAACTAAGCTTGCTTTTTTTCTTTGAACGCTTTTATCAGATTTGAAATTTGAAACAAGAACCTATTTGCAACCTATTACTCTTTTGCTTTCAGAAGTTTCACTTTAATCTATCCTTTTATTTCAGTTAATGCAGCAAATTCGAGTTGCATTTCTTTCTTCCACTCCTGAGCATGTGACGATGATACTACTTCTTCTAGCGTTGGATCTGTTAATTGTCTTTCTTGAACTATATTATATAGTCTCTTTGGTCATCCTTTACCGCCTGTCCAAATTATTCTGAATCCAGGGTCCCATTTGAGCGTAATAGAATTGCTTTCTGATTTTTGATTGCTCCTGATGGTTTCTGAACATCAAGATTTTTATCTTCTTGTTGAGATTCTCGTAAGCCTTGATGTTTGGCTTCTTGTTGTGGTTCTTAAAAATCTTTTTCTTTCTGTACCTCAAACTCGATTCCAGTTTTAATTCCTTTTTAATTTTCAGCTTGAATCTCATTTATTTATGACTATTCCTAAAAAGACGTCGAGTTACATGGTACTGTCGTTGTGATCAAACTCTTAATTGTCTTCTTAGTTATAGTAGTTCCTTGTGGTATCCTACGAAAATGCAGTTAGTGGATCATAAATAAGAAATTTTCTTATCGTCAGGGATTTATTTATAGCAAATACTCAGCTTCCAAATTTAGAATTTTGACACCTCAGTTTTTGAAACATACCAAACTTCAAAAAAAGATACCTAATCTAGGTATCTTGTTGGGCATCAATTCCCAATACATGTAGAAGCTATGGCTTCTGCTAGAAAAATTTTTAGTAAAGATAACTGAAGTAAAAAACACCTAACTATTTTTACAACAGTTCTATCAATTGGTTCAGCTACTTTATTATGTTCTGGTGAATATTTTACAGTCCGTTCTCTCCTGATACCAGCTAATTATAACTGCTTTGAAAAATAATTATCACAGTATTCAAAACCGTTGTCAGTTCTCAAGAATATGATTTTATTTTATGTTTGCGTTACTACGAGTGTCTCAAATTTCATAATTCTATTTTTAACTTTTCTTATTGTTTTTGGAAAACGTACCTGTGTCCAACGCGATTGGCTGTTTATCAAAGTTACGAAATATTTTGTGCCGTCAATTGAATAAGGTTAAAGAAATTTTTACCTATTGAGTTTGAAGCTGTTGGTGATAGAGCTGCTGCTTGGTTACCTAAAATGCAAATTTCACAAAAATTTACTTTCTACTTGAGTCTATACAAGACAGAAATTGTTTCTTTTTGTGCAAGTGCAAACCTCTTACTATGTTGATCCTTGATTTCTGGTTAAGCTTTTTTGGTAAATGTGACACTAGGTCCATTGAGACAAATCTTTGAAATAGATAAAAAGTTAATTTCCAGGTCAGATACACACAAAGTATTCTCTTATATGAGTTTTGTTTATTTATTTTGATGTGCTTTAATAATATGGATTGTACTGTTGAATTCAGAAAACACCTCTGCATCTTGACACTTATGGGATGTTGTTCCACCGTCCATACCTCATTTAGTTCTAGGGAAAGAAGTTTGTATTTTTGATGCTACTTCCGTGAATGCAATTCCGAATCATCGGAATCTTGTAAATTATTTTTTTTAAATTCGTACTGTTGTCTTTGATGCAGGTAAATGGTTGATTTGATGTTCTGTTGCCTTATACAAGAACTTCTTCTACGTTAGCTGCTTTTTGATGTTTCTTTTTTCTTCCAGCAATCGGTTACTTTGTGCGCTAATTTTTGCCGGCAATTACATTTGTAATTTATCATCCGCAAATGCAGATTTAAAATAAATTCCTCTTTGGGGATTTTCAGTGTTTGTTTCTATTATAGCATCAGCTTCCTTAAGCAGCTTTATTCCTGATGCCTCAGGTACTAGAAGTTTATTTCTAGCTTTAATTGCAAAACGAAAATTTGTGTAATTGCCAGCAATACTATAGGTATAGAATAACAAAATAGAAAGTGAGTCATCATCCACCACAATATCCGCCTTGTTCAGCTCATCAACAGTATTTGAAAACTTATCGAAGTCATCAAGGATTGAATCACCATCATTCTTCTAAAAATTGTTTCTCAAGAACAGCTTTTCTTGCATGACGTTTCGCTTAGTACACTTCGTCAAGCTTTTTTCAAACCTAGTTTGAAGTTTTGAAATGCTTAGTTTGTTAATTAAAAAAAATCAGCACACCGAACAGAAATTTTTAGCATACACAGATAGCAGTAATTTCATTTTTTGACACAATAAAATTGTACTTTTGTAGAAATTTTCATTTTTATTCATAAATCTTTTTATTTAACTACGTATACTTTCTGGGCCCATAACCTGTTGCAGTCCTATCTATTGAAATTGGTGGAGCAAATTATCGCTAATGTCGCACTAATTTTTGTTCACTGTCTGATAAATTGTATACTTTATCTACAAACTGCTTTAAGTAGCTGTTTTCAGCTCATTCTTTTGAATTTTCCGGAATTTTATAAATCGCAATTTTTAAATAAATAATTTTAATTTAACAGATTTATTTCTGAAATATAAAATTTAAATTTTAAACGATTCTTCAATAATATCTCAATTTACAAAATATATAACTATACATTATCGGTACTGGTAACAAAAAATGACCGGTACCGACAATAAAATTTCCGTGGAAAGTTAAAATGATGTAGATTATATTCTTAGTTTTGTTTAAAAATCTAGAAGATTTTTAAACAATTGTTTAATTTTTGCAGGATTATAAGAGATATTAGTTAAACTTTTAATTCTGTCAAAAGAAATTTCAAAGTCTTAGACGTTTAGAAAAAAAAAAATACTAATTTAAACTTTGAAAATATTTCAAGTCTTTTTGAACAAGATGTACTTTTTTCAAGATTTGGAAATTAAATTTCAAAAATTTTCAGGACAAATTGTAGTTAATTTTTTATTTTGATAAATAATTTCTCAAAACATATTGAAAAAGATTTTATAATATTAAAAACATTTTCTGATATTCTGAAAAAAATTCTAAAAATTTTAAAGAAAAATTTATCAATTTTGCAATATTACAAAATTTTATAAAAAATTCCAATCGTTTATAAAAATATTCAAAAGTGTTACAATTGAAAAAAAATAAAATAAAATTGTCTATATTCGAAAATTGAAATAAATTAAAAATGTAGGCTTTAATTTTCAGCTGTTGAATAGTAAAATAATTACAAAAATGAATAAAAAAATTATAAATAAAATAAATAAAACATTTAATTTTGAACTGCAAAAAATGTCAAAAAATTTAAAATTTAATGTTCAACTGCTTAAAAACTTTCAAAAATTCAATACTAAACTGTTAAAAATCAATTGCTAAAAATGGGAAAAAAAAAACAAAATTTGATTAACAATTGCTTCAAATTTAGTTTTGATCAATTTTTAACAGCTTGTTATTAAACTGTTGAAAATAAAGTTCTTGAAAATTCAATTACCAATTTTTTTAAATTTTTTATCAGTTTAATTACATATTCTCTAATAAATGAATTAAATTAAATTTTTTACTTCCTCTTACAACAGCTGTAAATGGAAATAAACTAAAAACCCAATTTCCACTTAATAAAAATTTTAAAAAATTACATATTTCAAATTAAATTAGTAAAAACTCATTCTTTTTTAATTTACAAAAGTAAAGTATTTAAATATTCGAAATTGAAGATAATTGAACAAAATTGAATTTTCAACAGTCGCGAATTGAACTGTTTAAGACTATAATAAATTAAAAATGCAATTTTTCACGGTAAAAAATCAAAAATTTTATTTTCAAATGCAAAAATTTTTTAAAAAGCTAATTTTTAACGTTTGGAAATTCAGCTGTTCTAAATTGAAATACATATCAATGCAAATTATCTACTGTTGAGAATTGCAGAAAACTTAAAATGTGATCTTCAACTGTAGAAGATTCAGCTGTTGATAATTCAATTAACAATTTCCCCTAATTTTAAACAGTTCAATTTTATACATTTTTTATGAATGAATGAAGTTGATTTTTTTTCTTTTGAAAATTAAAAAAAAAATTTGAAAAATTGCTTACCCAGAAGCTGTAAATGGAAAAAATTGGAAAAATAATGTTCACTTGTTGCAAAAAAATAAAAATTTCTTATTGCAATTGTTAAAAATTCAATTTCTCAAATATACAATAGTGCAGTATTCAAATATTTTAAATAGAAGATTGATAGTTGAAAAAATTAAATTCTCAAAAGTTGCAAATTCAAGTTCTCAAGACTGGAATAAATTAAAAATTCAGTTTTCAACTGTAGAAACATAAAAATTGAATTTTTAACTGTGACGAATTATAGAAATTAATTCCTAATGTTTGAAAATTCAGCTGTTACAAATTAAAATACATATAGAATTAAATTTTCATCTGTTAGAAAATCAATTTACAATTTTCCTTAATTTTGAAAAGTTTGATTTCAAATTTTTTTTTAAATAAATAAATAAAGTTGAACTTTTGTTGTCGAAAATTAAAAAAAAGGTGAAAAATGGCATACTCAATAGGTGTATATAAAAAAATTGAAAACCTAATTTACACTTGTTAAAAATTAGAGAAAACTAAAATTTTTAATATTAATTGTTAAATTTGATTCATTTTTATAATTCACAACAGTAAGGTATGCAAATATTCCAAATTAAAATTCATTTTAAAAAAATAAAATTTTCAGTAGTTGCAGATTTAACTGTTCAAGACTAAAATAAATTAAAAATTAAGTTCTCAACTGTAAAAAATTAAAAATGAAATTTCTAACTGCAAAAATATTGAAGATTAATTTTTAATGTTTGAAAATTTAGCTATTAAATATCAAAATGCATATAAAGTTAAATTTTCAGCTGTTCAAAGTTTAATTTAGAATTTCCCTTAATTTCAAACAGTTTGATTTTATATTCTTTTATACATAAATAAATAAAGTTGAATTTCTGTTGTTAAAAATATAACAAAAGTAAAAAAATGGCATACTCAATAGGTGTAAATGGAAATAAATTAAAAACCTAATTTATATTTCTTAAAAATTAAGGAAAATCAAAATTTTTAATTTCAATTTTAAAAATTTATTTTTTTAATTTACAATAGTGAGGTTTTAAAATAACTAAAATTAAAAATCATTGAAGAAAATTCAATTTTCAGCAGTTGCGAATTCAAGTGCTTGAGACTAAAATAAATTAAAAATTCAGTTTTCAACTGTAAAAAATTGAAGATTAAATTCTCAGCTGTAAAAAATATATAAAATTAATTTTCCACGTTTGAAAATTAAGCTGTTTAAAATTAGAACACATATTAAATAAAATTTTTAACTTTTGTAGAAAATTCAGGTGTCGAAAATTCAATTTACATTTTTCCCTAATTTTAAACAGTTCGATATTATATATATTTTTCATAAATAAATAAATAAAGTTTTTTTTTAATGGAAAATTTTGAAAATTTGCATGCTTAAAAGCTGTAAATGTAAATTAATTTAAAGCCTAATTTTCATTTGTTGAAAATTTTTGAAAAATTGAAATTTTTGATTATAATTGTTAATAATTTTTTTTATTCGCAATAGTGAAGTATTCAAGTATTAAAAATTAAAGATAATTAGAGAAAATTTAATTTTCAACAGTAGAAAATTTGATTTTTTTCAATTTTCAGCATGAAATGTTGAAATATTGGAAATTAAGAAAAAAATTTGAATTTAATTTTCAACTATTAAAAATCGATGTTTTCAAGGTTCAATTTTTTAATTTTTATTTACTTTCAACAACTGAATCTTCAACTGTTGAATTTTTAACTGTTGCAAATAAAAGAAAATTTAAGAAAATTGCAGAGAAATAAATTCCAAATAATTGAAAGTAAGTGTTAAAAATTGGAATAAATTGAAAATTAGGTTTTCAAATTGTAAAAATTAAATTTTCTTCAATTTTCAACAGTTAAGTGTTGAGATGTTAATTTTTTTACTGTTAGAAATTTCAGAAATTTGAGGAAGTCCCATTTTTCAAAGTTGAAAAATAAAATTAATTTATAATTAATTTTTATCTGTTTAAAATTAAAGAGAATAACTATTTATATTTTCAATTGGTGAAGATTCAATTTTTAACAGCCAAATATTCAAATGCTGAAGACTGGAAAAAACTGAAGTAAATTGAAAGTTCAATTTTCATTTGCTGAAAATTCAGTTTTTAAAAATAGAACTTGATTCAAAATTTTATTTTCAACGTTTGAAAATTGAAGCAAAATTCAAATTTAATTTTCAACTATGTATTGAGAATCAATTTTTTAAAGGTTTATTTTTCAATTTTTATTGACTTTTAGCAATTGAATCTTCAATTATTGAATTTGCAACTGTTATAAATTAAAGAGAATTAAATTCAAAACAGTTAAATATTTAACTGATGAATATTGAAATAAACTGAAAATAAAGTTTCTGAATGCTGAAAATTCAATTTTTTTAATATTTCTACAGTGGATTATTAAGCTGTTCATAATCCAGCTGTTAAAGATTTAATTAACAATTTTTTTTTTAATTCCCAACAGTTGAATGTCCATCTGTTGAAAATTGAAGAAAATTCAAAACCTAATTCTGAACTATAAACAATTTAGCTGTTAAAGGTTTCATTTTTAATTGTCATCAATTTTCATCATTTAAATCATGAACTGTTTTATTTTAAAATGGAACAAAAATTGAAAAAAATTCATGAAAATTGAATTATATTGTATTCGGAATTAAGCTGTTATAAAATCAAATAAATTGAAAATTAAATTTCAAAATACTGAAGTCTCTATTTCCTTAATTTTTAACAGTTGATTATTAAACTTTTAAAAATCAAAAAGTTAAAAAATTTAAGAACTAATTGTCTTCAATTTGCAACAGTTAAATGTTTAACTGTCGAAAATGAAATATTCTTTGATTTTTAGTTGACATCAATGTTCAACAACTGAATTTTCTAAAGTCCCTACACTGCGCCTGAGTCATGGTCAGTCCCACCAAACTTCGGTTAATACTGATGTTTGGTGGGACTGACGTTATAACCAAAACTTACCACAAAAGGAATATGGTCTAATGGTTGGATAATAATAACTTTCAGCAGGAAAAAGAAAATTTAGTAAAAAATATGAATGTATTGATGATTTTAATTGAGAAACGTGTCTGATTGGAAATTATGCAACGCTTAAGTTAATTCACGACGCGACGCGTTTTCCTGTCTGGTATCGCGAAGTAAGTCGAGTTTCTCGCAGTGATCGGGACTGATCACTCTATTTATGGTCATACAAAAAATGATCATGACATGGTACAGGCCGGCGATATCTGCTTGGATGATAATAACTCACTGTGTGAGTTTTACCAATTATCTCCTCTCTGCACCCCGAATAATAAATAATGTCACATTGCATCGACATTTTCTCGAATGAAACTCGAGTTTTTCTTTTCTTCGTCGGGGAAACGGACTCAATCAAAGAGCAGAGTGTCATTACTCATTACTCATTACTCATTATGATTACCCAACTCTTAGTTATTCCAACTCTCGATTTGCAAGAATGCTGCAGTTATGCGACCACGTCCGTTCCTTTTTTTATTTTTCTTTTTGCGAATCACAAATCAACAAATTCCGACAAATTTCTTTCTTTTTGCCCTGCTCCTCTGTGCCCTTTCCTTCTTCCCCTTCCTCATTTCCCCTTTCCCC
>JAUELO010000008.1:1792400-1804156 GCA_032357855.1 Amphibolips quercusostensackenii | reverse complement strand
CCTTACCTTTTTTTATTTTTCCTTTTTTCTTTTTTCCTTTTGCAAATATAAATAATAATAATTTCGAAAATGCTCTAAATATTCAATAATGTATATCTTTTAAAACTCATGATGATTCCTGCCATTAAATTTTTCCCTTTTCCCTATTTATATCCCATTTCCTCCTTTTATCTTTTCTATTTCCTATTTCACATCCCCTTTTTGCTTTCATCCTTTACCTACCCCCTCCCCCTTCCCTACACCGATTTTCCTTTCGTAAATATAAATAATGAAAAATGTGAAAAGGCCTTGCATATTCAATCATTTACAACTTTTAAAACTCATGATGATTTCTCCCGTTAAATTTTCTCCTCTCTGTCTCTCTCTCTCTCTCTCTTTCTTTTCCTTTCTCCCCTTTTCTCTTTTGCTTTTTCCCTCTCCTTAACCTCTTTTCTTCTTTTCTCTTTTCTCTGTTCCCTTTTCAGATTTTCCTTTTCAGATTTCCTTTTTCCACTTCCCCTTTCCCCTTTTCCCTTTCTAGTTTACCCATACGCATTCCCACTTTCATCTTTCCCCTTTCGTATATATAAACAATAATAAATTCAATAGCACTTGAAATATTTAATCATTCATGTCTTTCAAATATCATGATGATTTTTTCCGTAAAATTCTCCTCTCTCTGTCTCTTTCTCTTACTTTTCTCTTCCTCTTTCCTCTTTACCCTTTACACTTTACCCTATCCTTCTTCCCATTTTCCTTTTTCCGTTTTCCTTTCTTCTTTTTCTATTTTTCCTGCCCCCTTCCTTTCTGTCTCTCACTTACTTTTCCTTTTTCCCCTTTCTTCTTTCCTTATCCTATTTCCTCCCTTTGCCTTTTCCCCTTTATCCCTTACTCACCCACTCCACCTCCTCTACACTCTCTTTCCTTTCGTAAATAAAAATAATAAACATTTTTAAAATGCCCTGAATATTTAATCTTTTATATCTTTCTAAAATCATGATGATTGTTCCGTTCAATTTTCTTCTCCCTGTCTCTCTCTTAATTTCTCTTTCCCCATTTCCAATTCCCTTTTTGTCTTTTCTTCTTTTCTCTTTTTCCTTTTTTAATTTTCCTTTTTTCTTTTCCCTCTTGATTTTACCCTTTCTAATTCACCTATCTTTCTTCCCTCTTTTCTCTTCCGTAAATAAAAATAATAAAAAATTTAAAAACGCCCTAAATATTAAGTCATTTATACCTTCCAAAACTCATGATGATTTTTTACGAAAAATTTTATCCCTTCTGTCTTTTTTTGCTTTTCCTTCTTCCACTTTCTCTTTTCCCTATCCCATTTTTCTTCACATTTCTCATTTTCCTCATCTTATTTCCCCTTTTTCATTTCCCTTCCTCCATTACCTTTTTCCCTTTTCCCTCTTTGCTGCACCCTTCCTCTTTCGAAAATATGAATAATAAAAAATTTGAGAACGCCTGAAAAATTTAATCATTTATATCTTCTGGAAATCGTGATGATTCCTCTTAAGAATTACAAAGTTATTCCATCAGAGTTTCATTTCTGTCGTGTGGCCCCATTGACACAAACTGTTTTCTTTTTTAAATTTTCATTTAAAAAATGATGAGATCTACAATAACAAAAAAATAAATTTTCAATAAACAAGTTCAACATTTAATCGAAAAGTTCATTATTATTAATTTATTACCCGCGAAAATCAATTTTTAATTAAAAATATCATCGAAGAACATTTTTTCTAAACCAATGACGGAAATTTTTTAGTAAATTAGTTAAACTTTCAACCAATTTTTTATAGTTGATTTTTTAACCAAAAAAATTAATTTTCTACGATAAGAACAAAATTTGAACGAAGGACAAAGTTTAAAAAAGTCGAAAAAGGGAATGGAAAAGAGAAAAGTGGAACGGGGCAAGGGGAAAGAGAAAAGCAAAAAGGGGGAAGAAGGCAGAAAAAACGGGACAGGGGAAAGGGGACACGGTAACGGGAAATGCATTTTCGAAAAAAACTTAATAATTTTACCAGAAAAAAAAGATTTTCATAAAAATAGTTCGATTTTTAACTCAAGAGAAAAATTTTTAACTAAAATAATAAATCTTCACAAAAAAATTAATTTTAAGGAAAAAGTTGCATTTTCAACAAAAAAGATTAATTTTTAATTTTGAATATGAAATTTCACCACAAAATAAAAATAGTTTAATTTTCAGTTGAAAAATTAATTCTTAGCAAAAAAAAATAACTTTTAACCAAACAGTTAAATTCTAAACTAAATTGGGTATGATTTGAACCTAGAATGCAATAGTTAAATTCGCAAACAATTAAATATCTAACAAAAAAGTTGATTTGTAACCAAAGTCGGAATCATGAAGTTTTCAGTTAAGGAAATTAATTTTCAAACAAAAAAATTTCACAAAAACATTTAAATTTTCAACCAAAGAGATGAATTTTGAACTAAAATTAGGAATATTTAGAAATAAATGATAATTTTTAAAAAGTTTAACATTCAAAAAATAAGTTCAATTTTTATGCAAATAAATAAATTTGGAACCAAAAGGTTTAATTTTTTAACAAAAAGGACGAATTTGAAAAAAATTAATACATTTTGTACCGACATGAAAAAGATAAATTCTGAACCAGAAACAGAAATTCAAATTTTCAGTTTGAAAAATCAATGTCTTACGAAAAAAATTTTGTTTAACAAAATAGCGTAAACTTTTATTCAATGTAATAAATTTTTAACCAAAAATATTAATTTTGTACAGAAAAGATAAATTTTAAGCAATGTAAACTTTTAACTAAAAATGTATTATTTGAATTTTATATAAGAAAAAAAAAACTCTCTAACGAAAAAGAAAAAAAATTAATGAAATAGTTTAATTTCTTATTTAAACAAATGAACTTTTAACCAAGAACATTAATTTTTCACTAAAAAAGACGAACTTTAAACCAAAAATATAATAGTAAAATTTTCAAGCAAAGAAATTAATTTCAATTTAAAAGAAAATTGTTAAATATTTATATAAAAAATGAATTTTTAAGCGGGAAGAATCATTTTCTGCCAAAAAAGACGAGTGTTAAACAAAATAAATAGATTTCGTAATATAAAAAAGATAAATTTTGAACAAAAAATGTAATAATTAAATTTTAAGTTAGAGAAATTAATTTTTAATAAAGAAAAAAATGTTTTTAAAATGGTATAATCTTTTATTGAAGAAATAGATTTTTTAAACAGGAAGAATAATTTTCTACTGAAAAAGACGAAGATTAAACAAAATCAATACATTTTATATTAAAAAAAAAAGAACTTTCAACAAAAATGTGATACCTAAATTTTCAGTGAAAGAAATTAATTTGTAAAAAATTTTTTTAAATTCATAATTGAATTCTTTATTCAAATAAACACATTTTTTATCAAAAATATTAATTTTCTACCAATAAGGCAAAATCGTAAAGAAAATCAATCAATTTTTTACCATCATTATAAAAAAAAATTGAAAAAAAATGAAATAGTTAAATTTTTAGTTTGAAAAACTATTGTACAACGAAAAAAAAAATATTTGGACAAAATTATTAAAGTTTTTATACAATGTAATAATTTTCAAACAAGAAGATTAATTTTTTACCAAAATCAATGAATTATCTACTGAAAAGGATCGATTTCGAACAAAAAATGGAATATTTAAAATTTTAGTTGAAGAAATTATTGTATAACGGAAAGAAATTTTTTGAGACAAAATAGTTAAAAAAAATTTACAATGTAATTTATTTTTAACCATAAATATTAATTTTCTAACAAAAAATATAAATTTTGAATTGGAGCAATACATTTTCAACTGAAGAAGATAAATTTTAAACAAAAAATGTAATAGTTACATCTTTGGTTGAAGAAATTAATTTCCAATAAAAAACACAAATTAAAAGAAAATTGTTCAATTTTGTATACAAGAAATGAGTTTTTGAACAAAATCAATAATTTTCATAACAAAAAAGATAAATTTTTAACAAAAAATATAATAGTTGAATTTTCAGTTTAAGAAATTAATCTCCAACAAATTTTTTAACAATATATTTCAACTTTTTATCTAAATAAATAAATTTTCGATCAAGAAGATTAATTTTCTACCAAAAAAATTATTTTCTACCAAAAAAATTATTTTTTACCAAAAAATAAAAATTTTAAACGAAATCCATTTTATTAAAAAAAAATTAATTTTCAACAAAAAATGGAATAGTTAAATTTTCAATTGAAAGAAAATTTCTTTAAATAAAATAGTTTATTTTTTCATCCAAATAAATAAATTTTAAACTAAGAAGATTAATTTGTTTCCAAAGAAGCGAATTTTGAAGAAAATCATTAAATGTACATTGAAATAATGTAACTAATTTTCAACAAAGAAGATTCATTTTTTAACAAAAAAAATTAATTTTTGAGCAAAATGAATAAATTTTCAACTAAAAATGTAATATTTAAATTTTCAGTTGAGAAAATTAATTTTTACATGAAAAAAATAAGTTTTAAAAAACTATTTTATTTTTTTATCGAAATAAATGAATTTTGAACCCAGAAGATTTTTACCAAAAAAGGCGCATTTTAGAGAAAATCAATGAATGTAAATTGAACCAATGTAATTAATTTTCAACCAAGAAGAATAATTTTCCACCTTAAAAAAAATAATTTTGATTAAAATAAATAAATTTTCAACTAAAAATGTAATATTTAAATTTTCAGAAAAAAAAATTTCAAAAGAAAAAAAAATCAAAATTGTTCATTTTCTTATGCGATAAAAGTAAATTTTTGCACCAAGAAGATTATTTTTTCACCAAAAAAAAATGAATTTAAAACAAAAAAAAATTTTAACTAAAAAACTAAATTTTTATAGGTGTTAGTAAAAATAAATCTGCTTCATGAATTTGTAAATAAAGTAGACCGATATTCCTCCCTAGTGGTGTTTCACCCCGGAAAATTTCCTTTTGGAAAATATACGAGATTCTCAATTTCGAGGTCCACGTTCTGGAGATCCTCGTAATTCCCGGTAACGTTTAATATGGGACGCGTCCCTTAAGTGGGGGCTTACATAAAACGGCAAATATCTGAAGCCGTTACGGCCGTATTATGCGACTTGGGGCTTTATTGCACGATATTTAAAAAAAAAAAAAAATGAAAGAGCCTCCATCCCGGCAGATGTCCAGAATGTCTCTGCACGTTAAAAGTACCTGCATTGGAGGTGAAGAGGTCACGCTGAGCGACGGCAGACCTTCGACCTTCTGGAGGCGCATGAATATTCTTCATATTCTAATTTTACTCATTTTTGTTGTTCAAACAAAAAAATTAAATTAAATAAAATTACGTACTTTTCATTTTTTTTTAAATTACTGTTAGACCTAATTTTTCATTTTTTGAATTAACGTTTGACAGCATTTTTAATTTATCGAATTACTGTTTGACCTTATACCTAATTTTTATTTCACTGTATTTTATTTTATTAATTTTCCTGAATAACTTTTTGTCCTTAGTTTAATTTTTCCAAATTACAGTTTAACCTCATTTTCACGTTTTCGAATTACTGTTTGGCCTTATTTTTCTTTTACTGAATTGAAATTACCTTATTTTGTATTTTCCTGCATTAGCATTAGACCTTATTTTTATTTTTTTAAATAATGATTAAACGCAATTTGTTTATTTTCACAAATTATCTTTTGACCTAGTTTTCATTTTACGTAATGATATTTTTCGTTTTTTCTATTTTTCCCAATTACCATTTGACCTCATTTTTATTTATTTTTATTCTTTCTTTCTATTTTTTTTAAGTGCACTTTGAGCTCATTTTTATTTTTCGAAATAAAAATTGATTGTAATTTCTATTTTTTAAAATTACTGTTTCATCTTATTTTTAATTTCTCCATTCAAAGTTTGACCTAATTTTCATTTTACAGATTAAAATTTTCCGTAGTTTTATTTTTCATCATTACTGCTTGACCTTATTTTCCTTTTACTGAATGGAAATTACCGTATTTTCTATTTTTTCGCATTACTTTTTCACATAATTTATATTTTTCTAAATAAAAATGTACTGCAATTTCGATTTTTTAAATTACTCTCACACCTCATTTTTAATTTTTCAACTAAGCATTTGACCTTATTTTTAATTTTTCGAATTATGGTTTCACCTCATTTTTATTATTTTTCCGAATGACACTTTGAACTTAAAATTCATTTTTCCAAATTACTGTTTGATCTTTTTTGTTTTTCTGAACAAGCGTTCAACATAATTTTTATTTTTTCAAATAATAATTTAACGCAATTTCTATATTTTTCCTAATTACCGCTTGAGTTAATTTTCGTTTCACAGATTAAAATTTTTCGTAATTTCTATTTTTGCGAATTATTGTTTAACCTCATTTTCATTTCACTTGATGTAAATTACCGTATTTGGCCTTTTTGACAAATTAACATTTGACCTAAATTTAATTTTACAAATAAAAATGAACCGTATTTTCCATTTTTTCAAATTACCTTTTGACATAATTTATAACTTTCGATGTCCTGTTACGAAATTACTGTTTTGCTTAATTTTGGTATTACTGCATTTAATTTTACCTATTTTTCTAAATAACCCTTTGACCTCAGTTTAATTTTTCTAAATTACTGTCTGACCTCATTTTTACTTTTTTGAAACACTGTTGGACCTCATTTTTATTTAAATGATTAAAACTTACTGTACTTTATATTTTTCTAAATAAGCGTTTGACATAATATTAATTTTTTAAAGCAATTATTAAACGTAATTACTGTACTTTTCCAAATTACCGTTCGAACTAATTTTCATTAAAAGCATTAAAATTTTCCGTAATTTTTGTTTTTCCCAATTACTGTTTGACCTCATTTTTATTTCACTTGATGGAAATTGCGGTATTTTATATTTTTCCAAATTATACTTTGACCCAATTTTGATTATTGAAAATAAAACCTAACCGTACCTTATATTTCAAGAATTGCATTTTGATCTATTTTTTAATTTTTCGAATTACCGTTTTTTGGATGACTGTTTAACCTTTTGTTAATAAGGTGTATTTTATTTTACCTTTTTTCTTAATTAGCTTTTGACCTCAGTTTCGTTTTTTAGAATTATTATTTGACCTTATTTTTACTTTTCCGAATTACTATTTGACCTCATTTTTATTTCACTGAATAAAAATTAGCGTATTATATATTTTTCTAAATAAGCGTTTGACCTTATCTATATTTTTGGTAATAATAATCTAACCCAATTTCAATTTTTTTCAATATCTGTTTTTCCTCATTTTTATTTTACTAAATAAAAATTGCCGTATTTTACATTATTTCAAATAACTCTTTTTCTAATTATTAGTTTACCAACTAGTAATTTACCGTATTTCCCATTTTTTCAAATAACCATTTAAACTAAGTTTTAATTCTTCAAATTACCGTTAGACCTAATTTTCATTTTTCCAATAACAATTTAAGGCAATATATATAAATATAAATATATATATATACATTGTTTTTTAATTACTTTTGAACTTATTTTCATTTCACGGATTAAAATTTTTCGAAACTTGTATTTTTTCCAATTACTATTCGTCCGCATTTTTCCGTTCCTGACTGAAATTGCCGTATTTCATATTTTTTTGGAATTACTCTTTGACCTAATTTTCATTTCACTTACTAAAAATTTATTGTATTTTTTATCTTTTTTCTAATTAACCTTTGATCTAACGTTTATTTTTTAGAATTATTTTGAATTATTCAAAAAAATTTTTAATTACTGTTTAACTATATTCTTACTTTTCTGATTTCTGGTTGACCTAATTTTTATTTTATTGAATGAAGATTCCAGGATTTTTAATTTTTTGAATTACACTTTGACCTAATTTTTATTTTATAGAATAAAAAATATACCGTAATTTCCATTTTTCTAAATAAGCATTTGACTTAATATAATTTCTATCATATATTAATTTAACGCTATTTCTAAATTTTTTCGAGTTAATGTCTGACCTAATTTTTATTTCGCGAATCACTATTTTTCATAATTTCTGTTTTTTCGCAGTTACTTTTTGAACACTTTTTTATTTCACTAAATGGAAATTACTGTATTTTATGTTTATTTAAAGTACCCTTCGACCTACTTTTAAATTATCACAAAGAAAAATTTACCGTATTTTCCATTTTCCAAATTTACGTTTGGCCTGATTTTTTTTATTTTTCGAGTTGCTGTTTGCCCTAATTTTTCATTTTTAGATTACTGTTTGATCTACTTTCTATTTTACTGTATTTTGATTCACCTATTTTTCCTAATTACTTTTTGACTTTAGTTTTATTTTTCGAGATAATCGTTTGACCTTATTTTTACTTTTCTGAATTACTATTTGACCTTATTTCCATTCTACTGAATCTAAATTACCGTATTTTATATTTTCCTTAATATGTATTTGGCATAACGTATATTTTTTTAAACAATAATAGCAGGCAACTTTAGTATTTTCCCAAATCACTGTTTGAGTTAACTTTCATCTCACGGATGAAAATTTTTCGTAATTTCTATTTTTTTCTAATTGCTGTTTGCCCTCACTTTTATTTTCCTAAATGGAAATTACCGTATTATATATTTTTCCGCATTACTCTTTGAAATAATTTTTATTTGACCTATTTTCCCAAATAAATCTAAGAACACAGTTTTATTCCTCTGAATTACTGTTTAACCTGATTCTTACTTTTTATATTCACTGTTTGTCCTCATTTTTATTTTCCTTAATGGATATTACCGTATTTTATATTTTTTCAAATGGACCCCTTGCCTAATTTTTAATTTTAATACACTATTTGACCTCAATTTTAATTTTTTGTATTACTGTTTGACCTAATTTTTATTTCTTTTTTTCCCGAATAAATTTCAGACCTTAGTTTTATTGTCTGAATTACTGTATGACCCTATTCTTACTTTTTCGTGTTACTGTGTGACCTGATTTTTATTTTACTGAATGGAAATTACTGTATTTTATATTTTTCCGAATTAACCCTTGACCTAATTTTTATGTTAATGAATAAAAATATGCTGTAATTTTTATTTTTTTGTATAACTGTTTGACCTTATTTGTGTTTTTAAAAATCATGAATTACCGCTTTTTCTATATTTTTCCAAATTACTGCTGGGACTAAATTTCGTTTTACAAAATAAAATTTTTCGTAATTTCATTTTTTCGAATAATAATTTAACGCGATGCTTGTATTTTCTGAAAATCACTGTTTGACCTAATTTTGACTCAACCGTATTTTATTTAACCTGTTTTTTCGATAAAATTTTGACCTGATTTTTGCATTTTCGGATTACTGTTTGACCCCATTTTCATTGTTTAATTTATACTTTATATCAATTTCTATATTTTTCCAAGTTACTGTTTGACCTAATTTTAATTTCACGCGTTAAATCTTTCCCCCTTACTCCTCTTTCTTTTTCTTTTTCTCATTTCCCCCTTTTCCTTTTTCCCTTCCCATTTACCTTTTTCTTCACCCTCAGGTCGGGATAAAAATTGCTTCTAGAAAATATTTTCTGAGGGAATAAAGGGTAATTTTTTTTAATTGGTTGGCGAAAAGGATTGGTTGGACAACGGTAAATTATGATTGCATGAGGGGAATGAGGGTACATAATGCCTCGCCCTTGCGCAACTCGTTGCACGATCTCAGCCTCAATTAACGCAATTACTCGCTCCCTCACCTAATTACCCAACAAATGGAATTATTATTATTACACGCCAGTGTCTCTAATGAAGGCTATTAATTGCTTTATGATTTTCCGATAAAACACGAGGCGTAATCAAGTTATTATCCCACGTCCACGTAACTCGTGTTCTCGAACAAACATCGTCCCATAAATGACCCCACTTGCTTTTTAAAGCGTCAGAAATCAAAATTTCAAAAAATATTTTCAAAATTAAATCTAAATTCTAGCTATTCCTTTAAGTCTAATATTTTTTGCATGTACAAAATTCTGAGAAAACAAAAAATTCAAGGTCAAATTTTTTAACGTCCAATATTTTCGAACAGTATGAAATTCTTGTGAATTGAAAAAAAACGCAGGATCGAGCTTTTCTTTAATATTTCAATATTGTTTAACTGTACAAAATTCTAAAAAAAACACAAAATCAAATTTTAATTTAACGTCCAATATTCTGTAGCTGTACGAAAATGTTGGAAATAAAAAACAAAAAACAATCTAAGATCGAATTTTTCTTTCACATCCAATGTTTTTTAACTGTACGAAATTCTTGAAAATAAAAAAAATCAAGTTTAAATTTTTTTAACGTCTAATATTCCTTAACTGTACAAAATTCTTGGGAAATAAAACAGTTTAAAAGCAAATTTTTCTTTCATGTCTAATAGTTTTTAACTGTAAGATATTCTTAAAAAAAAAAGATTAAATTTTCTTTTGAAGTCAAATATTCTTTGTTCAAATTTCTTGAAAATAAATAAAAACAATCTGTGATGAAATGTTTTTTCCCCAAAAAAATATTTTGTAACACTACGAAATTCTCGGAAATAAAAAAAAGACAAAAAATAAAATTTTTCTTGAACGTCCAATATTCTTCAACTGTTTAAAATTCTTGGAATTGAAAAAAAAAGAAAACAATATATAATTTCTTTTAAATATCTAATATTTTTTAACTGTGCGAAGTTTTTAGTAATAAAAAAAACAATCCAAGATTAAAATTTTTAAATGTCTAATATTTTTTAACTGTAATATATTTTCAAAAAAAAAGATTAAATTTTTCTTTGACGCCTAAAATTATTTAACTGTAAGATATTTTTTAAATTGAAAAAAATATCAAGTTAGAATTTTCTCTCATAGTACAATATTCTTTAACTGTACGAAATTTCTTAAAATGAAAAAAAATCTAAGATCAAATAAACCAAAATCAAATTTTTCTCTAAGATCCAATATTCTTTAACTTCACAAAATTCTTGTAAATTAAAAAAAAAATCCAAGATCAAATTTTTCTTTTACGTCAAGATCAAATTTTTTATCAACGCCCAAAATTTTTAACTGTCAAATATTTCTAAAAAAAAAAGATCAAAATTTTTCTTAAACGCCCAATATTTTTTAATTGTCAGATATTTTTGAAATTAAAAAAATATCAAAACCAAATTTTTCTTTAACGTCTAATGTTTTTCAACCGTAACATATTCTTAAAATTGAAAAAAAAAATTTTTTCAAGTCTAATATTTTTCAACTAAAAGATATTCTCAAAATTAAAAAAAAAAATTTTTCTCACGTCTAATATTTTTTAGCTGTACGGAATTTATGGAAATTAAAAAAAAAACATGATCAAATTTTTTTTAACGTCCAATATTCTTCAACTTTGCAATATTCTTGTAAAGTAAAAAAAGCAAGATGAAATTTTTCTTTAATATTCAATATTCTTTAACTGTGCAAAATTCTGGGAAATAAAAAAAAAACAATCCAAGATCAAATTTTTCTAAAATATAATATTGTTTAACTTTACGAAATGTATGTAAATTAAAAATAAACCGAAAAAGAAATTTTCCCTTAACGTCTAATATTCTTCAAGTGTTCAAAATTCTTGAAATTCAAAAAAAAAAAGAAAACAATACCAAATTTTTTTTCAAATATCCAATATCTTTAAAGTGTGCGAAATTTTTGGTAATAAAAAAAAACATTCCAAGATTAAAATTTTTAAATGTCTAATATTTTTTAACTGTAATATATTTTCAAAAAAAAAGATTAAATTTTTCTT
>JAUELO010000008.1:1775578-1792300 GCA_032357855.1 Amphibolips quercusostensackenii | reverse complement strand
AATGTCTAATATTTTTTAACTGTAATATATTTTCAAAAAAAAAGATTAAATTTTTCTTTGACGCCTAAAATTCTTTAACTGTAAGATATTTTTCAAATTGAAAAAAATATCAAGTTAAAATTTTCTCTCATAGTACAATATTCTTTAACTGTACGAAATTTTTCATAATAAAAAAAATCTCAGATCAAATAAACTAAAATCAAATTTTTCTCTAAGATCCAATATTCTTAAACTTTACAAAATTCTTGTGAATTAGAAAAAAAATAATCCGAGATCAAATTTTTCTTTCACGTCAAGATCAAATTTTTTATCAACGCCCAAAATTTTTAACTGTCAAATATTCCTAAAATTAAAAAAAAAGATCAAATTTTTCTTTAACGCCCAATATTTTTTAACTGTCAGATATTTTTGAAATTGAAAAAATATCAAAACCAAATTTTTCTTTAACGTATGATATTTTTTAACCGTAACATATTCTTAAAATTGAAAAAATAAATAAATTTTTTTTTTCACGTCTGATATTTTTTAGCTGTACAAAATTCCTAGAAATTTGAAAAAAAATCACATTTTTTTTAACTTTCAATATTCTTTAATGTACAAAATTCTTGTAAATTAAAAAAAGCAAGATCAAATTTTTCTTCAATATTCAATATTCTAATATTTAAAATTAAAATTAAAAATTAAAAAATTAAAATTTTTAAAATTAAATTAAAATTAAATTAATTAAAATAATAAACAATAAATAAATAAAAAAATAATAAATAATTAAAATAATAAAATTAATTAAATTAAATTAAATTAAATTTAAAATTAAAAAAAAACAGGATTAAATTATTTTTAACATCCAAAATTCTTCAGCTGTACGAAATTCTTGGAAATAAAAAAAAAAAACAATCCAAGATCAAAATTTTTTTAAAGTAAAATATTATTTACCTTTACTAAATGTATGTAAAATTAAAAAAACCGAAGGATAAATTTCCCTTCAACGTCAAATATTTTTTAACTGTACGAAATTCTTGAAGATATAAAAGAAACAATTTAAGATTAAATTTTTTTGTAACATCCAATATTTTTCATTTGTGAGATATTTTTAAAATTGAAAAAAAATCAAATTTTGTTCACGTCTAACATTTTTTAACTGTAGGATACTTTTAAAATTTTTTAAAAACCAAGAGCGAATTTTTTCTAAGATACAATATTACTTAACTTCACGAAATTCTTAAAAAAAAAAAATATTCCAAGATCAAGTTTTTGTTTCACGTACAATATTTCTAGATTGTACAAAGTTTATAAAAATAAACAACTGTTAAATATTCCTCAAATTAAAAAGAAAACAAGATGAAATTTCTCTTTAACGCCCAATATTTATTAACTGTGAGATATTTTTATAATTAGAAAAAAATTAAGATCATTTTTCTTTGGACGTACAATATTCTTTGACTGCACAAAATTCTTGGAAATGAAATAAAAACAATTCAAGATAAAATTTTTTTTCAATGTCCAATATTTTTTAACTGCAAGATATTCGTAAAATTGAAAAAAAAACAAGATCAAATTTATTTTACATCTTATATTACTAAACTGTAAGATATTACTAAGATCAAAATAGAAAACCAAGAACAAATTTTTTTTTCACGTCTAATATTTTTTAAGTTACCAAATTCTTGAAAATTAAAAAAAAAACTAAAATTGAATTTTTCTTTAACCTCCAATATTCTTTAAATGTACAAAATTTTTGTTAAGTAAATAAAAATCAAGATAAAATTTTTCTTTAATATCCAATATTCTTTATCTGGGCAAAATTCTTGAAAATAAAAAAAAAACAATCTAAGATCAAAATTTTTTTGACGAATAATATTTTGTAACTACGAAATTCTTGGAAATTAAAAAAAAAGAAATAAATTTTTTTTTTTAAATCAAATATTCTTTGAAATTACAACATTCTTGTAAAAAAAATTCTCCACGATCAAGATTTTTTTTCACGTGCAATATTTCTCAACTGTACGAAATTACTGTAAATTTAAAAAAAAAACGAAGATTTAATTTTTCAAAAGTTTTTTAATGCAAGATATTCTTGAAATTGAAAAAAAGCAAGATCAGATTTATATAATGTCTTATATTTTTTAACTGTAAGATATTCTTAAAATTAAAAAAAAAATAAGATCAAATTTTTTCTCACGTCTAATATTTTTTCACTGCACAAAATTCTTGGAAATTAAAAAAAAAACTCAATATCAAATTTTTTTTGAACGTCCAATACTTTTTAACTATAAGATTCTTAAGATCAAACCAAAAAAAAAACCCAGATCAAATTTTCTTCTAACGTACAATATTCGTGAACTGTACGAAGTTCTGGAAATAAAAAGTAAACAGTTCAAGATCAAATTTTTGTTTGACATTCAATATTTTTTCACTGTAAGATATTCTAAAAATTAAGAGGAAATTAAGATTAAATTTTTTTTCCGTATAATATTTTTTAACTGTAAGACATTCTTAAAATTAAAGAGAAACGAGATAAATTTTTGTTCACGTCTTATGTTTTTTAACTATACGAAATTTTTTGAAATAAAAAAAAAGACACAAGATTGAATTTTTCTTTATCGTCCAATATTTTTCAACTTTAAGATATTCTTTGAATTAAAAAAAAAAACATAATCAAATTTTTTTCTATGTCCAATGTTTTTTAATTTTAGGTCATTTTTGAAAAATTAAAAAGAAACAGTTTAGGATCAAATCTTTTTTAACATCTAATATTTTTCAACTGTTAGATATTCTTAAGGTTAAAGAAAAAACTAGATTAAACGAAACAAAAAAAAAACAAAAATCAAATTTTTTTTTAATATCCAATATTCTTTTACGTTACGGAATTCTTCTTAATAAAAAAAAGAATGCAGGATCAAATTTTTTTTTGTACTTACAATATTTCTTAACTATACGAAAATTTTTTAAGTTCAGAAACAACACTTAAGATCAAGTTTTTCTTTAAAGTCCAATATTCTTTAATTGCACAAAACTTTTGTAAATTGAAAAAAAAAATTAAAAATCAAATTCTTCTTTAACCTCAAATATTTTTCAACTGTCAGATATTCTTAAATTGAAAAAAAGATCAAATTTTCTTTCAACGTCTAATATTCTTTAACTGTAAGAAATTCTTGAAAATAAAAAGGGAACAATTCAGAATCAATTTTTTTTTAAATACATTATTTTTTAACTGGAAGATATTATTTTAAAAAAACAAGATAAAATTTTCTTTTAACTTCCAATTTTTGTTGTACGAAATTCTTAAAAATAAAGAAAACAATCTGAGATCAATTTTTTTTAACGTACAATATTTTTCAACTGTACGTAATTCTTGAAAATTGAAAAAAAAACCGCAATCAATTTTTTCTTAACATCCAATATTCTTTAACGTTGCGGAATTGTTGTAAATAAAAAAAATCAAAGATCAAATTTTTCTTCGATATCCAATACTCTTAAAATTTACGAAATTCTTGTAAATGGAAAAAAAACCCAAGATTAAATTTTTCTTCATTGTCTAATATTTTTTGAATAAAAGATATTTTTAGATAAAATAAATAAAAAATTTGTTACATATCCAATATTTTTCAACCGTGCGAAATCCTTGAAGATAAAAAAAAACCAATACACGATCAAATTTTTGTTTAACGTCCAATATTTTGTAACTGTAAGATATTCTTCAAATTAAAAAAAATCTAAGATCAAATTTTTTTTATGTCTAATATTCTTCATCTTTACAAAATTTTTGAAACGAAAAAAAAATTGAAGATCAAAGGTCAGCACACTCTGCAATATCCTAACTCAAATTAAAAGAAAAAATAACAATTGAAATCAAATTTATTCAACACACTCATCACTCTTTTAATTAGAATTTAAAAAATGTATACAAGATTAAAAAAAAAAAGAAAGCAAAAACTTCTTCTCCTTCTCTTTTCCTTCTACCCACTACCTATCCGTCACTTCTCTAATATCTGTTTCCCCTTCTTTCACTTCTCTTCTTCCCCTTTTAACCCTTTCTTCACCTTCCGCCACTCTTCCTACTTCACATTGCATCATCTTGCCCATCCCCCTCTGGCTCCCACTTACATCCTCTACATCCGATACCCACGCTTCTCCTACTTTCCCTAGCTCATTCACCACATTCCACCTACCCTCACTTCCTCTACTTCCTTCACCCTCGCTTCCTCCACTCACCTTACCCCTGTTTTCGCTTCCTTCCTCTACTTCTCCTTTCACTACTTTCCGTCATCTCACTTTCTCTACTTCTACACCCCTCACTTTCATTTCTCTACTTGTCATTCATTCACCTCTCCTACATTGTATTTCATTACTTTGTCTATTTTTCCTCCCCTCACTTCCCCTATGGCGGTAAAAGTATACAGGACAGATAGATGTACACTTGACCGAAACTATAAGGATCAGAATTGTGAGCTCGAAAGTAATTTACTCAGAAAAATCTTTTTCGATCCAGTGTGCGTTAGTAGAATTTTGAAAAAGTTTCTTAATCGTGATGTGAAAAAATAAAAACAAATTAAAAAAAGTCGAGATATAAAAAGGCAAGAGTATTTGAGACAGTAGTGTAAGAGAGGGAAGGAGTAGTAGAGAAGACAGGATGAGTAGGAACGGGAACCAGGAGTAGTTAGGAAGTAAAGGTGACAAGGAGGGAAGGCAATGAACGGAGGAGAGCGAAAGTAGGGGAAACGATGGGTAAATTATTAGAAAAAGTGAGGGGCAATAGTTAAAGTGAGAGAAATGATAGTAGGGAAGTAAGTTTGAGTAGAATGAGTAAGGAGGAGTAATTGTAAGGTAAGGATCAGTGAGACGTATAGTAAGAAAAGAGAGAGGAGAGGTAGTAGGCGAAGCGAGAAGTGAGATATAGGGTAGAGAGGGAAAGGGAGAAGTAAAGGATTGTATATTTGAGAAACAGATGTAAATGTAGAAAAAGTGAAGTAAGAGAAGACAAAGTATGTTAAGTGATCTTAAGTGAGGAAGGCGAAACAAAAAAAGAGAGCGGAAATAAGCAAGGTAAAGTCAAGAATGTGAAAAGCAATAATAAAAGTGTGGGAAAATAAGAGATTAGATAAATGGGGTAGTAGGAGATGAAAGGAGAAAAAATTAATAAAAAAGTATGGCAAGTGAGGTGGTGTAGTAGAAGAAGTGAAGTGGAAGACGAAACGTAAGGAGGGAAAGAGGGAAGTGAAGGGTTGTATAGTTGGGAAACGGATGTGAATGTAGTGAAGGTGAAGTGAGAGGAGAAGGAGTATGTTAAGTTAGTGAAAGTAAGGTAGGGGAAACAAGAGAAAGGAGGGGAAAGAAGGAATAGTAAGTGATGATGTGATGAACAATAATATACGTGAGGGTAAGTAACAAAATAGGTGCATGAGTTAGTAGGAGAAGTACAAAGTGAGAAGTAGTAAAAAGGTAGGGTAAGTGAGAAGAGAGAAAAAATAGGACAGTTGTATTATTTAGATTTATTTCTTAATATAACAATACTTTGAGAATCTCATTTCTTTACTTATCAAATTGATACTTACAAACTGACCCAAAACTTCCCCAATTTTCTAGAGCGTTTTTCACATTCACAGAGAGGACCTGAAACAATAAATGATGATTAGCTTAATATGTTTCTGTGGATGAAGGACAGGTAGAGATACGTGGAGAAATAAAGCTTAAAGTTTGGAAAACGTTTCGAACGTTTGTCTCGTGGTAAGCCAGCTGGCACGATAAATTAAGCTACTTGGAATGACCAAGGGAGCTGTCTTATGGTCATGAAAGAAAAAGATCGACACAGTTGATATGCCTATCTTTAGGAAAGTGTTACAGGTAAACCGTCGTGGGCAGGTGAGATTTCGAGGACGAAGTTAAAGCGCGCGTGAGAGCCGTTTCAAAAAAGCCGTTTTAAAAAAAAAATTTCACAGACTGACGATTTCTATACTTTATTCTCATCGAAGCCAAACTGATTGATAAATACTTAAGCCACACAAAATAACAATTGAAGTATACCCTACTTTCTATTCATTTTCCCTACTTTCCCTTTTATATTTTTCTTAATTTTCCTCTACTTATCAACACCAACTTTCTTGAGTTCTCCTCCCTTCACTTGCCTTTGCGTCCCATTCTCACCCTCCCCACATTTTCCATCACTTACTATATTTACGCTTTTCAAATTTTCTTACATTGCCACTACTTTCACTCCCTTCTTTCCACCTTATATGCCATACTTTATCTCCTTTCATTTCCATTTCTTCTCATAAATTTCCACCCCTTATTTTCCCCTACACGTCCCTTATGTGCCCTAATTTTTCTTTTCTTTTTCTTTCTCCCTTTCTCTACTTTTCCATACTGATTATCCCTCATTTCCCCTAATGCCCTTCTTCTCACTAACCCTCTCTTTCCCTACTTACCCTCTCCCTACTTAAACTCACTTCCTCTACTTCCTGTTTAGTTCCCCTTTATTTTAAATAAAAAAAAATATATACCTTTTTTGAACGATCAAATAGCGCATCAAACTATTTAAAAATACTGCAGTCCGTTTTTCAACTCACTTTACCAGTTCTTCTTTTTCTTGAGATCTCCCCATAAAAAAACACCATTGCCCATCAGTTCCCCTAATTACCATCTTCTAATTTACTTCCATTTCCACTAACCTTTCTCCCCTTATATCCCTTTATTTGCTAATATTCCGTCCCCTCATTTGCTATACTTCCCCTCCACTCCCACTCTTCCTTCCATACACCCTGACCCTCATTTTTCCTCAATACCCTACCTTCATTTTCTGTCTCTTTTTATAACTTCTCTTACTATCCCTCCCCTTATTGAATTTTACGTCCCCTACTACCCCTTAATACCTTCTTCTTTTCTGCTAAGTTTCCGCACTTTCCCTCCACTTATTTCACCTTACTTTTCCTACTTTCTCATCCCCTTTTTATCCTGATTTCCTCTCCTTTCCTTTCTCTGATTCTTTCTTCCTACTTTCTTTACCAGTCCTTCTTTTTTTTAAGGTCTTTTCATAAAAAAGCTATCCAAAAAAATAGTCTCTTTTCTAATTTGCTCTAAAATAAGATATACCTTTTTTTACACAATCAAGAAGCACATCAAACTATTCAAAAATACTTCAGTCCCTTTTCTAACTCCCTTTACAGTCCTCTTTTTTCTTAAGGCCTCTCCATGATAATATATATCATTTTTCATTACTTTTCCTACCTACCTTTCTTTATTTTTTTAATTTCACTAACTTTTCTCCCCTTATTCCCTTTTATTTGCTATATACCTTCTTCTCTCATTTTCCATAACCTCCTCTAGCTTTCCAGCCCTTATTCCATCTGCTTCCCCACACCTTCTTTCGCACTTTCATACCCTTATTTTTTCTTTTTTCCTAACTTTATTTCCTATCACTTCCTATAACTTCCCCTAACATCCCTTCCCTTATTTCCTTCTACTCCTCCTACCCCCTTTTCCTTTCCTTCATTCTTTAATTTCCGCACTTTATTACCCCTCATGTTCCTACACTTTCTCTACTTTCCCATCCCTAATTTTCCTTTAGTTCCTTTACTTTCCTTTCATCCATTCTCTCTTTCTACTCTCATTACTACTTTTCCTTCCCTCTAATGTCTCTTCATAGAAAACATTATTTCTTATCACTTAAAGCTTCAAACTATCTCCTAATATTTCCCCATTTTTACTAACTTTCTTTTCTCATTTTCCTTTATTTGTCATACATTCCCTCTTCTTGTTCTTCACTACATCCCCTAGCTTTCTAGCCCTCATTTCCTCTAATTCCCCTCCTATCCCGCTCACACTTCTCCACCCTCATCTCTTACTTTCCCATCCTCATTTTCTATCACTTCCTATAACCTCCGAAATCAACCCTCTGCTTGTTTCCTCTTACTTCTCTACTCCTTCTTTCTTTTCCGTTTTACCTTTACTTTCCTTACTTTTTTAACTCTTATTTCCTTTCACGTACACTTCTTTCTCATTACTTATGTTCCCTCAGTCCCTCTACTTTCCTTTCCCTTTCCCTTTTCTTTCCCTGATTCTATTTACTAATGTCTCTCCATAGACAACATTATTCCTTATCACTTCTACTTCTTACCATCCCTAATTTCCTCCTATTTCAACTAACTTTCTTACCCTCATCCCACTTTATTTGACATACATTCTCTTCTGACATGTCCTTTTACTTCCCCTACTACCCTTTCTTTACCATCCCTTTTCCCTTTACTTCCTACACTTTTTCTCTACTTATTTTCCTTTACTTTTCTTTCCTCAATTTTTCCTTAGTCCCTTTAATTCTCTTTTCCTCATTCTCTCTTTCTACTCTCTTCACTAGTCCTCCTTTTTGTTAAGGATTCCCCATGAAGAAATCCATGTAAAATTTTTCTTTTCACCTGGCTCTGAAATGAAACATAAAATATATATTTCAAACGATCGAAGAGCACATCTAACTATTCGAAAATATTTTAGTCCATTTTTTCAATCACCTTACCAGTCCTTGTATTTTATGAGGGCTCCTAATTGAAAAAAAAAACATAAAAAAAGAATGGTTCCTCTTTTAAGTCTTTTCAATATAAAAATTAAAATATATATTAAGAATAACAATAATTGTACCATTTTCTACTAATAAAAAAAAACATAGAACTATTCTACAAAACTCCAGTCACTTTTCTAACTTTCTTTTCTAGTTTTTCTTACCTTTGAGGGCTCTTTATAAAAGAAAGAATTATAAAGAATATTTTATTATTTCGCTAAATTTTATCTCATTTTTCCTTAGTTCTTCTACTCTCCTTTCCCTTATTCTCCCTTTCATAAAAAAAATATTATTTCCCATTTCTTCTTTTACTCACTATTCCCTAATTTTCTTTAATTTTCTATACTTTTCCTCCCCTTATTCCTTTTTATTATCTCTACATGTCCTCCCTTATTTACCAAGACTTTCCTTAGCTTCCCAGCCCCGTTTCCCTTCCTTTCTCTACCCTCCTGCCCACAATTCTCCACCCTCATATCCTCCCACTTCTTAACCTTTATTTTATATCACTTCCTATAACTTTACCTATTATCCCTTTTCTTATTTCTTCCTTCTTCCCTTACCCTTTTTCTTTTTCTTAGTTCCTCTACTCTCCTTTCCCTAATTTTCCCTTCCTACTCTCTTTACCAGTCCTTTTTTTTTGAGGTCTCTCAAAAAAAAAAAAAATACATATAGAAAAATAGCTTTTTTCGACCTCGCTCTAAGATACAAATTAAAATATACATTTTTCCAACACTTAAAAATCACATCAAACTTTTTCAAAACACTCCAATCGCTATTTGGACTATCTTTACTATCCTTTTTTTTTCTTGTGATCTTTTCGTGAAAATACATCATATTCTTTCACTTCCCCTTCTCACTTTCCCCTAATTTTCGCTTATTTCCACTAACTTTTCCCCTTTTATCTCCCTTTGTTTGACGTACATAGCATCTCTTGTTTCCCACTGCTTCCCCTAGCTGACCAGCCCGCGTTTCCCATACTTCCTCTCCCCTCCCTCCTACACTTCTCCACCCCCAGTTCCTATT
Organism: Amphibolips quercusostensackenii; assembly: GCA_032357855.1. Lineage (NCBI taxonomy): Eukaryota > Metazoa > Arthropoda > Insecta > Hymenoptera > Cynipidae > Amphibolips > Amphibolips quercusostensackenii. The sequence goes on along the minus strand of JAUELO010000008.1, from coordinate 1,782,732 downwards.
TCTGTTTCCCCTCTTTTCCCTTGCCTTTCCCTTTACTTTGCGTACTTTTTCTTCCTTTATTCACCCTTATTTTTTCTTACTCTCTCTACTTTCTCATCCCTTATTTCCCATAATTCATCTACTTTTCTTTCCCTAATTTTCCCTTCCTGCTCTCTTTACCAGTACTCCTTTTTCCTCAGGTCTCTTCATAGGTCTCTTCATAAAACAATCTGAAAAATTAGTTCCTTTTTCACCCTGCTCTGACAAGAAGAATGGAATATACCTTTTTTAATGATCAAAAAATACATCTAACTCTTCAAATATACTTCAGACCCTTTTCTAACTTTCTTCACCCGTCCTTCTTTTTTCTTGTGTTCTTTTTATGAAAAATATATCATTTTCCATTTCTTCTTCTACTTACCATTTCCTACTTTCTTCCTATTCCCACTAACTTTTTTTACTTTATTACCTTTTATTTTCCGTACATTTTCTCCTTTATTTTTGCTACTTTACCTAGCTTTCTAGCTCTTTTTTTCTGTACTTCTCCTCCATCTAACACTTCTTCACACTTATAGCTCCTTACTTCCTTACGCTTGTTTCCTATCACTTTCTATACACTCCCCTTCTATTCCTCCCCTCACTTTCCCTTACATTGCCTGCTCCACTCCTCCCCCCTCTTTTCCTCTCACTTCCCGTACTTTTCCTTTTCTTTTTCCCCTTATTTCCTTTTAGTTCCACTACTTTCCTTTACCTTATTGTCCCTTTATACGCTTTTAACCTCTCTAATTTCCCTAATTTCCTTTCATTCTCACTAACTTTCCCTTCTTCATTCCCCTTCATTCGTCGTACGTTCCTTCCTTCATTTTTCACTACTTTCTGTAGCTTCTCAGCCCTCGTTTTCTCTAATTCTCCTCCATCCAACACTTCTCCGCCCTCATATTTCCTTACTTCTCTACCCTTATTCCCTATTACTTTCGTTAACTTGCCCTACTATCCCTTCCCTCATTTCCTCTTACTTCATCCGCTCCCCTTTCTTTCCCTTCCCTTTTCCTTTAACTTCCCGCAAATTCCTTTCATTTTTTTACCCATATTTTCCCTCAGTTCCTTTACTTTCATTTTCCATTCCTATTCTCTGTACGATTCCTTCTTTTTTTTGAGCACTCTGTATAAAAAAAAAAACAATCTAAAAAAATAATTTTTTTCCACCTCGTCCAAATATGAAAAATTAAAGATACCTTCATTAAACGATTAAAAAAGCAAATCTAACTATTCAAAAATACTTCAGTCCCTTGCCAACTCTCTTTACCAGTCCTCTTTTTTCTTATGCTCTTTCTTTTTTAAAAACATTTAGAAAACTATTTCCCTTTTTAATTCTATATAAAATGGAAAATAAAAAATATGCTCAGAAAAAATGAAATATAAATATTTCCAACAATCGAAAAGTACGTCAAACTATTCCGAAACACTCCAGTCCCTTTTCCAACTATATTTACCAGTCCTCCTTTTTCTGGTCTCTCCATAAAAAAAAAACACCGAGACTGGATATCGACAGAATATAGTGAAGGTGAGCCGCAAACTCGTTATGACTCGGAAGTATAAATCAATCGCAAACTCTCTGCTCCGAAGTCCCCTTAGTTGCTTCCCCAAGAGGAAAAGGTCATAAACAAGGTCTTGAAATGACCCGAGGTGTAAAATTCTTGCATGAAATTAACGCCTACCATCATTAAAAAAGAGGATGGGATGAAGATTATAAAAATATTTTTAACGGAGCTACACTCTCAATTTAAATCAGTTAAAATTTAACTGAATGAATCAATCTAGTATGTTTCGACTGAAAAACCAGTCATTTCTACTGAAAAAACAGTTGTTCTCAGATGAATCAGTCGATACTGCTGACTGAATCAAACAGTCGTATTAAATTACTTATTTTTATTTTAATACATGATTGAAATTAGACATAAATGACTGATTTTATTAGTAAAAGGTACTGATTTCGTCATTCAAAATGTCTGAATAAGTGAATGTTACTGGTTCTATTATATCAAATTACTGATTTAATAAGTAAAAACTAGTAATTTCGACATTCAGAGTTACTGATTGAGTAAGTGAATGTTACTGGTTATATTATTTAAAACTACTGATTTAATAAGTAAGAGGTAATAATTTCGTCATTCAAAGTGACTTATTGAATAAGTAAATGTTACTAGTTATATTATTTTAAATTAAGGATTCAATTAGTGAAGAATACTGATTTCGTCACTGAAAATGACTGAATAAATTAGTCAATTTTACTGGTTATATTATTTGAAATTACTGATTCAATTAGTAAAAGACTATGATTTCGTCATTTAAAGTGACTAATTGAATAATTTAATTTTACTGGTTATATTACTTGAAATCACTGATTTAATTAGTGAAAGATACTGATTTCGTTATTCAAAATAACTGAATAAGTGAATTTTACTGGTTATACTAATAATAATAATTAATTTAATTAGTGGAAAGTACTGATTCAGTCATTCCAAATAATTAAATGAATGAGTGAATGTTACTAGTTATATTATCAAATATTACGGATTTAATTAGTAAAAGGTACTTATTTCGTCATCCAAATAACTGAATTAATAAGTAAATGTTACTGCTTATATTATCAAATATTACTGATTCAATTAGTAAAAGGTACTGATTTCGTCATTTAAAATAAATAATTAAGTAGGCGAAGGTAATTGATTATATTATTTTTATTCACTACTTAAATTAGTGATAAGTACTGATTCCGTCATTTAAAATAACTAATTAAATAAGCGAATGTCACTGGTTATATTATTTAAAATTACGAATTCAATTAGCAAAAGGTACCCTTATCTTAATACTAAATAGCTGATTACGCAAGTAAATGTTACTGGTTATAATTATTGAAAATTACTAATTTAATTTGTGAAAGTTACTAATTTTGCCATTCAAAGTGACTGAATAAATGAGTGAATGCTACTGGTTATATTATTTAAAATTACTTCTAATTAGCAAAAGGTACTGACCTCGTGATTCTAAATAGCTGATTGAACAAGTGAATTTCACTGGTTATACTAAAAAAAAATTACTTATTTAATTAGTAAAAGGTAAGTCACGGCTTTCGTCATTCAAAATAACTGATCGAATAAGTGAATGTTACTGGTTATATTATTGAAAATAACTGATTTAATTAGGAAAAGGTACTGATATTGGCATTCAAAATGACTGGTTTGATCAACGAAAATTACAGCTTAGATCATTCAAGATTTCTGATTCAATCAGTGGATATTACTGACTAGATCAGTTAACTTTCATGGGAAAAAATAATTCTTTGTACAAAAATAATCTATTTAGTTAAATTTAATTATTTTTTATTAAAAATTTTAATTTGTTTTGTTTAAATTATGAACTATTACAATTTTTGTCAAAAATTTAAATTTTTTGATAAACACTTTTTTTTTTTAATATTAATTTTTCAAATTGGAAACTTAACTTATGCATTAAAGATTCATCGTTCATGTTTAAAGTTTCAAAGATTACTTGAAATTCCATACATTTTGTTCAATACACCTTTTTTTAACAAAAATTAATTTTGTTAACTGAATGTTTAGCTATGCCATTAGGAATTCATTAATTTAATTAATTAATTCAACTATTCAGTTAAAATCTCGTAAATTTTGTTACAAAATTGTTTTTTTGATGGAAATTAATTTTTTATTTGCAAATTCTACGCATTTTGTAAAAAAATGATATTTTTTGTTCAAAATTCGTTTTCTACCTTTAATTTTTTTTTTTTTATAATTTACGTAATTAAAGATTCATTATTCAGGTTGAATTTTCAACTTTTGGGTTGAAATTTTATACATTTTGTTGAAAATTCGTATTTCCTTGGTTAAAAATTAATTTTTTAGCTGAATATTTAATTATTTCATTACCAATTATTTATTTAAGTTAAAAATTTAACAATTAGTTCGAATTTTTACGCATTTTGTTAAAAATTTGTATTTTTTGTTAAATATTAATTTTGATGCTTAAAAATTAAACAATTCTACTTTTTGTTAAAAATTGATGTTTTTTATCAAGCATTCAACTACTAGTTTAAAAGTTACAATATTTTGTTTAAAATTTTTTTTTGGATTCATTCATCACTTTACTTACAAATTCACCTTTTAAATTAAAATAATGGAACTATTTTGTTAAAAATTCGTATTTAAATTCATTTTTTTTCCTATTGAAAATTAAAGTAAATTATTAAAGATCTATTTTTTCAGTTTGAAAATTCAACTATTTAATTGAGATTACATGCGTATTATTGAAAATTCTTTTCTTATGCAAAAATTAATTTTTTTTATCGAAAATTTATTTATTTCATTAAATATTCATTTCTTCAGTAGAAAATTCAGAAATTTGTTTGAAAATTTATCAATTTTTTTTTTAATTTATATTTTTTGTTGAAAATTGATTTGGTTGATTGAAAATTGAACAAATTTATTTTTGTTAAAAATTGCATCCTTTTTATTGAAAATTCAACTGCTGAGTTGAAAATTAATCAACTTTGTTAAAAATTCACTTTCTTTATTAAGTATTCATCAGTATTTTTAAAAATGTATCTCTTTGATAAAAAATTTAACAATTTTGTTAAGAATTCGTTTTTTAAATTAATATGTCATATTGTAAATTGAACTATTTCATTAAGGATCCATCGTTCTAGTTAACAATTAAACTATTTGGTTTAAATTTCATACATTTTATTTACAAATTCATTTTTTTCTGTTAAAAATTAATTTTGTTAAGAATTTGTATTTTTTCTTGGAACCTGATTTTAATAATTAAATATAATCAAAACCATTATTGGTTTGAAATTGATTTTTTTTACACTGAACTACAAGTTTAAAATTCACAATGTTTTCATAAAAATTCATTTTTTGGGTTTGATATTTATCTCTTTAGTTGAAAATTCATCCTTTGCATTAAAAAATTAACTATTTAGTTGAAAATTCATTTCTCGAACATTAATTGTTTTAAATTAAAAATTTGATTAATGCTTTAAAGATTTATTATTTTTGTTTAAGGTTCATAAGTTTTATGCATTTTGTTACAAGTTTGTTTTTCTTTGATTAAAAATTAATTTTTTAAATTAAATTTTTATCTATTTCACTAAAAATTCATTATTTTTGTTGAAATTTGAACTATTTAGTTAAAATTTGATTCATTTCGTTAAAAATGACTTTTTTCCTAAAAATTAATTTTTTCAATTGGAAATTTTACTATTTTATTAAAGATTCATCACTTTAGTTGAAATATAAACAATTCGTATTAATATTTATCATATTAATAATTTATATTTTTTGTTGGAAATTAACTTTGTTGACTGAATATTAAATAATCCTATTTTTGGTGAAAAATGAATCTTTTTTATTGGAAATTTAATTATTTTGTTGAAAATTCATTTTTTTACTATTAATTTTTTTTTATTTAAAATTTTACTATTTTATTAAATATCTATCATTTTAGGTAAAAAATCAATTATTTGGTTAAAACTTTATACATTTTGTTGAAAATTCGTTTTTCTTTAAAAAAAAAAATTAATTTTTTAACTGAAGATTTAATTGTTCCCTTACCAGTTCATTATTTCTGTTGAAAATTTAGCAATTTGTTTAAAATATGACGCATTTTCCTAAATATTTGTGTTTTCGATTATGAATCAATTTTGACAAATTAAAATTCAACAATTCCATTTTTGGGCGAACATGAATATTTTGTTATTAGAAATTCAGCTCTTTAGTTAAAAATTCATCTTTTGGATAAAAAATTTAACTATTTTGTTGAAAATTGTTTTTTTTTTATTAATTTTTTTAATCAAAAATGTATCTGATGCATTAAAAATTTATTATTTTTGTTTAAAGTTAAACTATTAACTTGTAATTTTCATGCATTTTGTTGGATTTTTGTTTTTATTTGGTAAAAATGAATTTTTTTTACTATGTGAATCCTTAACTAATCGATTAAAAATTCTTCATTTCGGTTGAAAATTTAACTATTTACAGTTGAAATTTGGAATGAATTTTAAATTTGAAAATTTAAGAATTTGTTTGGAAATTTACGCATTACGCTAAATATTTGAAAATTCAATAATAATTCGGTAAAAATTCATGTCTTTGATCAAAAGTTCAACTATTTTTTTAAAAATTCGTTTATTACCATTTTTTTTTTAATTTGACAGTTCAATTAAATATCTATTATTTTAGTTCAAAATTCAATTATTTAGTCAAAATTTTATGCGTTTTGATCAAAATTCGTTTTTTTCTGTTAAAAAATAAATTTTCAAATTTCAAATTTGACTATTTTATTAAAAATTTATCGCTTTAGCTGAAAATTCGTTTGCGTAGAATAATTTGTTTTAAATTAAAAATTCAACTATTTTATTAAAGGTCTATAATTTTAGTTATAAATTCAACTATTTCATTATAGAATTATTACTTTAGTTAAAAATTAGTCTTTTAAATTAAAAATTTTACTATTTCATTAAAGATACATCGTGTTAGTTGAAAATTAAACTATGTGGTTAAAATTTCATGCATTTTATTTTTATTCGCATTTTTGTTAAAAATCAATTTCGATTATTGAAAATTAAACAATTGAATTTTTTTTAATAACGGATACTGTTTATCCTAAATTCAACTACTAGTTTGAAGGTTACAATATTTAATTTTAAATTCATTTTTTTGGGTTGAATATTCATTACTTCAGTTAGAAATTCATCTCTTTAATTGAGAATTTAACCATTTTGCTGAAAAACTTTTTAAATAATTTTTTGTATTGAAAATTTAACCAACGTATTAAAGATTTATTATTTTAGTTGAAAATTTAACTATTTAGTTAAAGTTTCATGAGTTTTATCAATAAAAATAATTTGAATCATCTCTGTGGTTAAAAATTCAACTATTTTTTTATTTTAAGGTTGAATAGAAGTCAAGTTTCTCATGAAAGATTTTTAATGCATAAAAACATGAAAAAAGATTCACAATCATAAAAACAGACTTACAAAAACTACCTCACTTTACGGCTCATTAGAGACAAATAAAGTAACCAAAATGAAAAAAGAGGGAGAAAAAGGGAAAAAGTCAACCAAAAAACCAACCTCTCACTTTTTCCTTTCTCCG
>JAUELO010000008.1:1694370-1704452 GCA_032357855.1 Amphibolips quercusostensackenii | reverse complement strand
TGCAATCCTTAAGGATTTGGAAGGATTTTCTAAGATTTTTAGGAATTTCACGGGATTTTCAGCAACTTTGATAGATTCTGAAGGATTCGGAGAAATTTTCTAAGATTTCATGAAATTTCACAAAAAATATTAAACAAATCCTAAACAATTTTAAAGCATTTGGGAGGATTTTCTTAGTATTAAAAGTCTTTATCGAATTTTAAGCAAATCGAAAACATTTAAAAAGATTTGGAACAATCTTTAAGGATTGGGAAGGATTTTCTAAGATCTTAAAGGATTTCATGCATTTACATACAAATTGTAGAAATTATGAAGAATTTGAAAGAATTTCCTGTGATTTTAAAAGAATTTTTGGAAATTTGCTGCAAACTTGTAAGATTTTAAAGGATTTGGAAGAATTTCCTAGGGATTCAAAAGAATTTTCTAAGATTTAATAAAATTTCACAAAAAATATTAAGCGAATTTTGAAAGATTTTGAAGCAGTTAAGAGGATTTTCTTAGTCTTAGAAGTTTTTATCGAATTTTTACTGAATTGGGAAGATTTAAGAAGATTTTATGCAATCCTTAAGGATTTGGAAGGATTTTCTAAGATTTTTAGGAATTTCACGGGATTTTCAGCAACTTTGATAGATTTTAAAGGATTCGGAGAAATTTTCTAAGATTTCAAAGGATTTTACGGAATTAAATTTTAGAGATTCTAAAAAGTTTGAAATAATGTCCTGAAGATTCAGAAGAATTTCCTAAGATTTCTAATTTTTTTTTTATTAAAACAATTTTAAAAGATATAAAGGATTCGGTAAAATTTTCTAAGTTTTCAAAGATTTTTATAAAATTTTAAGCAATTTAGGGGATTCAAAAAGATTTAATACAATCCTTAGGGATTTGAAAGGATTTTCTGAGATTTTGAGGATTTTACGAGACATTGAACAAATTTAAGGGTTTTAAAAGTTCTGGAAGAATTTTCTTAGGTTTCAAAGAATTTCACGGTATTTAATGCAAATTTCAGGGATTTTTATAGATTTAGAAGAATTTCCTACGGGTTTAAAAGAATTTTCTAAGATTTTATGAGATTTTACAAAAAACATCAAGCAATTTTTGAGAAATTTTTAAAAATTTGGAAGGATTTTACAAGTTTTCAAAATCTTTATAGAATGTCAAGAAAATTTGAGAGATTTGAAGAAATTTAAAACAATCTTTGAGGGTTTGAAAGGATTTCCTTCGACTTTGAAGGATTTTACGGTATTTCAAGAAGATTTAAGATATTTGTAAGGTTTTAAAAGAATTTTTTAAAAATTCAAAAGGATTTTCTAAGGTCTCAACAAAATTTTACAGGATTTGATGCAAATTTAAAAGATTTTAAAGGATTCAAACAAATTTTTTTTAATTTTAAGGGATTTTATGAAATATCATGCTAATTTAAGAGATTTTTAATGACTTGGAAGATTTTTCTGAGGATTCAAAAGAATTTTTGTAAAATTTAATCAAATATTCAAAAAAAGAAGTTTTAAAAAATCCTAAAAAATTTGAAAAAATTTCCTAATATTTTAAAGGATATCACGGGATTCTAAGCAAATTTCAGATATTTTAAAGAATTTTGAAAAATTCTCTAAGTATTCTAAAGGATTTTCTAAGATTTCAAAAGATTTCACAAAAAATTTTTAACAAATTTTCAGAGATTTAAAAGGACTTGGAAAGATTTTCTAAGTTTTCAAAGTTTTAATAGAATTTTATGCAAATTTGAGATTAAAGAGATTTTTATATCCTCAAGGACTTGAAAGGATTTTCTAAGATTTTGATAGATTTTACGGTATTTTAGGGGAAAAAAGGATTTGTGAGGACTTCCTTAGTTTTCAAAGTCTTTATAGAATTTTTATCAAATTTAAAAGTTTAAAAAACATTTAAAACAATCGTTAAGGATTTGAAAGGATTTCCTTAGATTTAAAGGATTTCACTATATTTCAAGCAAATTTGAGAGGTTTTAAAGAATTAAGAAGTATTTTTCAAGATTTCAACAAATATCAAGGAATTCAAAGCAAATTTCAGGGATTTTAAAGAATTCGGAAAAATTCTCTAAGAATTCTAAAGGATTTCCTAAAATTTCGAAAGATTTCACAAAAAATTTTAAGCAAATTTTTGGAGATTTAAAAGGACTTGGAAAGATTTTGCAAGTTTTCAAAGTGTTTCCTAGGATTTTAAGCAAATTTAAGGTTAAAAAACTTTTTTTATATCTCCAGGGATTTAAAAGAATTTTCTAAGATTTTGATGGATTTTACGGTATTTTAGGGAGGAAAAAGGATTTGTGAGGATTCCCTTAGTTTTCAAAGTCTTTATAGAATTTTATTCATATTTGAAATATTTAAAAACATTCAAGATAATCCTTGAGGATTTAAAAGGATTTCCTTAGATTTTAAAGAATTTTACTATATTTTAAGTTAATTCGAGACATTTAAAAAAATTTTAGAAGTGTTTTCTAAGATTTCAACAGATATTTCGGAACTTTAAGCAAATTTCAGTGATTTTAAAGAATTCGGAAAAACTCTCTAAGGTTTCGAAAGGATTTCCTGAGATTTCGAAAGATTTCACAACAAATTTTAAGCAAATTTTCACTGATTTAATAATATTTAAAAAGATTTTCTACCTTTTTAAAGTGTTTCCTAAAATTTTTAAGCGAATTTCAGATTTGAAAAATTCTATATCCTTAAGGATTTGGAAAGATTTTCTAGAATTTTTATGGATTTCACGGTATTTAAAAAAAAGGATTTGGGAGGATATTCTAAGTTTTTAAAGCCTTCATAGAATTTAAATCAAATTTGAAAGATTTAAAAATATTTGAAACAATCCTAAAGTATTTGAAAGAATTTTCTTTGATTTCAAAGGATTTTACTGTATTTCAAGCAAATTTGAGAGATTTTGAAGTGTTTAGAAGTATTTTTAAAGATTTTAACAAATATCACTCGATTTTCAGCAAAATTTAAAGATTTTAAAGAATTCAGAAAAATTCTCTAAAAATTCGAAGGATTTCCTAAGACTTCAAAAAAAAAATATTAAGCAAATTTTTTAGAGATTTAAAAGGATTTGGGAGTATTTTGTAAGTTTTTAATGATTTTATAGAATTTCATGCAAATTTAAGATTTAAAAAAATTGTTTAATCCTTAAGGATTTCGAAGGATTTTTTAACCGAATCTCAAGAAAATTTGAGATATTTTAAAAAATTTTGAAGTATTTTCTACGATTTCAAAGGATTTTACAAAATTTGACGCAAATTTGAGCGATCTTCAAGGATTTAGAAGAACTTTCTGAGGATTCGAAAAGATTTCCTAAGATTTTAAAAGATTTTAAATAAAACTTTTAGGAAACTTTTAGAGATATAAAAAAATTAGGAAGGATTTTCTACTTTGAAATTATTTTCTAGAATTTTAAGAAAATTTGAGATTAAACAATTTTTTTTATTTTTTTACGCATTCGGAATGATTTTCTAAGATTTCAAAGAATTTTACGTAATTGGACGCAAATTGGGGGGATTTCAAAGGATTTAGAAGAATTTTCTTAAGATTCGAAATGATTTTCTGAGATTCTATGAGATTTTACAAGAAATATTCAGCAAATTTCAAGAGATTTTATAGAATTTGGAAAAATTTTCCAAGATTTCAAAGGATTTCACAGGATTTGATGCAAGTTTAAGAAATTTGAAAGGATTTGAAAAAATTTCCTAAGGATTCGAAAGAATTTTTCTAAGATTTCACTTCGAATATTAAAGGAATTCTGTGGAATTCTATAGGATTTGGGAGGATGTCCTAAGTCTTTAATGTCTTTATAGAAATTTTAACAAATTTAAAAATTAAATTTCCTCAAGATTTTAAAAGCTTTCTAAGGACTTTCTTTTCAACTTCTACCAGATTACAAGCAAATTCCAGAGATTTTAAAGAAATTGCACATTGTCCTGAAGATTCGAAAAGATTTCAAAAGATTTCACAAAAAAATATTAAGCCAATTTTGAGAGATTTAAAAGGATTTAGAAGAATTTTCGAAGTTTTCAAAGTGTTTTATAGAATTTTAATTAAATCTGAGATTTAAGAAAATTGACAATTTTTTCAAGGATTTAAAAGAATTTGGAAAAATGTTCCAAAATTGGAAAGTAATTTACGGGATTCGATGCAAATTTGAGGGATTTTAAAGGATTTGTAATTTTTTTACAGATTTTAGATCATTTTACGGGATTTCAATCAATTTCAGATTAATGCAAGTTTGAAAGATTTTAGAGGATTAAATAAGATTTAGCAAGGATTTTAAAGGGTTTCCTAAGATTTCACGAAATAAATTAAAGCAAATTCGAAAAATTTTAAAGGATTTTTAAGTATTTACTAAGATTACAAAGGATTTTACGGGATTTGGTGCAAATTTTAGGGAGTTTAAATAATTTACAAAAATTTTTTAAAGGATTTGAAAGGATTTTCAAAAATTTTAAAAGATTTTGCAAAAAATATTAAACCCATTTTAAAATATTTTAAATAATTTTTTTGGATTTCCTAAGATTTTGAAGGGTTTTCGCAAGATTTGATGCAACTTTGGGCGATTTCAAAGGATTGGGAAAAACTCCCTAAGAATTCGGAAAGATTTTCTTAAACCTCAAAAGAGTTTAAAAAAAAAAGATTAGACAAATTTTAAAATATTTTGAAGGATTCAAAATCCTCAAAAATTTGGTAGAATTGTTTAAGATTTCAAAGGATTTTATTCATTTTTATGCAAATTTTAGAGATTTTAAAGAATTTTGAAGAATTTCTAAAGACTTTGAATGTTTTAGGCGATTTTCTGCAAACTTGAAAAATTTCAAAGGACTTAGAAAAAGGATCCGGAAAAATTTCCTGAAGATCCGATAGGATTTCCTAAAATTTCAAATGATTCCACAAAAAATATTAAATAAATTTTGAAAGATTTTAAGGACTTGAAATAATTTTGTAAAATTTTAAAGGAATTTAAGGGATTATATGCAAATTTCAGAGTTTTCAAAGGATTTGGAAGATCTTTCTAAGTTTTGAAAAGGTTTTATAGAATTCAAAGCAAATTTGAGAGATATAAAAGAAATCAAAAAAATCTTTAAGGATTTGGAATGATTTCCTAAAATTTCGTCAGATTTTACCAAAAATATTAAAAAACTTTTTAGCGATTTTAAAGGATTAGGAGGACTTTTTAAGTTTTGAAAGTGTTTCACAGAATTTCAAGCAAATGTGAGAGATGAAAAAAAATTTGAAGAAAATCCTCAGGGATGTGGAATGATTTCCTAAGGTTTCAAAAAATTTCACAAAAAATAATAAACTAATTTTTAAAAATTTTGAAATATTTTCTAAGATTTCAATGTATTTTATATAATTTTAGGCAAATTTGAGAAATTTTAAAATTGTTAAAACAATCTCTAAGAATTTGGAAGAATTTCCTAAGATCTCAAAAAATTTTACGGTATTTTGAACAAACTTAACAGATTTTAAAGGATTTGGAAGTATTTTTTAAGATTTCAAAGGATTTTGCGAGATTTGATGCAACTTTGAGGGATTTTGAAGGATTAACAAGAATTTAGTAAGGATTTGGAAGAAATTTCCTAAGATATCATAAGCTTTTAGCAAAAATACTACACAAATTTAAAAAAATTTTAAAATTTAAGGAAGAACTTTTTAGGTTTGAAAGTGTTTTATAGAATTTAAAGCAAATTTTAAAGATTAAAAAAAAATCCTGAAAATCCTTAAGGATTTGGAAGAATTTCCTAAGATTACAAAAGTTTAACAAAAAATAATAAGCAATTTTGAGAGATTTCAAAGGATTCAGTAGGATTTCCTAAGATTTTAATGTATTTTATATAATTTAATGAAAATTAAAGATAAAAAAAATTCTAAGAATTCCTTAGGATTTGAAAGGATTTCCTAAAATTTAAAGGACTTTACGGTATATCAATCAAATTAGAGAGATTTTAAACGATTCTGAAGTATTTTCTAAAATTTAAAAACATTTTGCGGGATTTGATGCAACTTTGATAAATTTTAAAGGATTTTAGAGGGTTTTTTTGAGTTTTTAAGGGATATAACGGTAGTCGAGGCATATTTTGAATAATATTTTAGAAAATATTAAGAAAATTTTAAAATATTTTGAAGGATTTTGGAGAATTTTTCAAGTTTTTAAAGTCCTTATTGAATTTTTAGCAAATTTATGAGACTCAAAAAGGTTTAAAACAATCCTTAACAATTCAAAAGGACGTTCTAAGATTTCAAAGAATTTCAATGGATTTTAAGCAAATTTGAAAGATTTTAAAGGATTTGGAAGAATTTTTTAAGATTTCAAAGGATTTTAAAGGATTTGATGCAACTTTGAGGGATTTGAAAAATTTTTGAAGGATTCGAAAGGATTTCCTAAGATTTCACAAGATTTCAAAAAAAATAATTAACAAATTCTAAGAGATTTTTAAGGGTTTGGAAGAATTTTCTAAGTTTTTTTAATCCTTATAAAATCTTAATTAAATTGAAGAGACGTAAAAAGATTTGATGCAAATTCAAGAGATTTTCAAGGATTAAAAAGAATTTTTTTAAGGATTCAGGAAAAATTTTTATATTTCATGAGATTTCACGAAAAGTATTAAGCAAATTTAAACAGATTTTGAAAAATTTTGAAGAATTTTTCAAGATTCCGAAGAATTTCACGGGATTTGAAGCAAATTTCAGGGATTTCAAAGGATTTGAAAAAATTTTCTGAGATTTTACTAGGAATATTAAAGAGATTTTGAGAGATTTTTCAGGACTTGGAAGAATTTCCTGAGTTTTGAAAGTCTTCATAGAATTTTATTCAAATTTAAAAGATTTAAAAAGATTTGAAACAATCTTGAAGGATTTGTAAGGATTTCCTAAAGTTTTAAAGGATTTGACGATATTTCAAGAGAATTTGAGAGATTTTGAAGAATTGGGAAGAATTTACCAAGGACTCGAAAAGATTTACCAAAAAATATTTAGAAAATGTTGAGAGATTTTAGAGGATTTTAGAGGATTTCGGGAGTTTTTAAAGTCTTTATAGAATTAAAAGCAAATCGAGAAATCTGAAACAATTAAAAATAATCCTTAAAGATTCAGAAGAACTTGCTAATATTTTAAAGGATTTTACAGTATTTCAAGCAAATTTCAAAGATTGTGAAAAATTTGAAAAATTGTTGTAAAATTTCAAAGAATTTCACGGTATTTGATGTAGTTTTGAGAAATTTCAAAGGATTTGAAAAAATTCATAAGGATTTGGAAGGATTTCCTAAGATTTCACTTAGGATAATGAAGAAATTCTGATAGATTCTACAGGATTTCGAAGGATTTTCTAAGTTTTTAGAGCCTTTATAGAATTTTATTAAAATTTGAGAGGTTTAAAGATTTAAAACAATCCTTAAGGATTTGAAACAATCCTTAAGGATTTGAAATGATTTCATGAAATTTTAAATTATTTGACGGGATGAGATGCAAATTTAAGGGATTTTAAAGGATTTAAAAAAATTTCCGAAAATTTTATAAGATTTCACAAAAAAAGGAAATTTTGAGTGATTTTTAAGGATTCGAAAAAATTTTTCAGGATCCGAAAGGATTTCCTCATATTCCAAAAAACTTTTCAATATATAAAGCAAATTTTAAAAGATGTTAAAAGATTTGGGATAATTTTCTAGGTTTTCAGAGCGTTTTATAGAATTTTAAGCAAATTTAAGGGACTTAAAAAGAATTAAAACCATCCTTAAGGATTTGGAAGTATCTTCTAAGGTTTTAAAGGACTTTACGAGATTTCAAACAAATTTAAGGGATTTTAAAGGATTCGAAAGAATGTCCTGAAGATTCTAATAGATTTTCTTAGATTTCAAATGATTTCACAAAAAATATCCAATAAATTTCAATTTAAGGGATTTCAGATAATTTTAGAGATTTTTAGGGCATTTTCAAAAATCCCAAGGAATATTCAAGAGCTTTTAGAAGTTTCAAGGAATTTTTGAAGTTTTGATATATTTTGAGATTTTTTTAAAAATTCCGAGACATTTTCAAGAACCTTAAAAAATTTTAAGTACTTTTAGAAAGATTTTAAATAATTTGAAATATTTCTTAGAGTTTTAAAAGATTCTAAGAAATTTGTAATAGATTTCGATAATTTAAAGGGATTTCAAAGAATTTTGAAAATTTTAGGGTATTTTCAAAAATCCCAAGGAATATTCAAGAGCTTTAAGAAGTTTTAAGAAATTTTAAAGAATCTTTGGATATTTTAGGATATTTTTGCAAATTGCTAAAAATTTTCAAGAGCTTTAAAAGTTTTAAAGAAATTTCAAAAGATTTCAAAGAATTTTAAATATTTTAGGAAATCGTAGAAGATTCTGAAGAAATTTCAATTTATTTTTATGAATAAATGGAATTTTAAATGATTTTTGATATCTTAGGCTATTTAAAAAAATTCTAAGAAATTCCCAAAAGCCTAAAAAAAGTTTTACGAAATTTCAAAAGATTTTAAAAAATTTAAAATATTTTAGGAAATTTCAAAAGATTGTAAGAAATTTTAATTTTAAATCAATCATTTGAATGCCTTTTAAAGGATTTGCAATATTTCAGAAAATTTAAAGAGATTCCACTCAAGCATTTTCAAATTTACCGTAAAAACTTAATGCAATTTCAAATGATCATAAATATTTTAGGCTATTTAAAAAAATTTCAAGGAATATTCAACAGCTTTAAATAAATTCAAGGAATTTCAAAAGATTTCACGGAATTTTAAATATTTTAGGGAATCGTAGACAATTCCAAAGAATTTTTCATTTATTTTCATTATAAAATGTGATTTTAAATAATTTTAAATGTTTTAGGCAATTTAAAAAAATTCCAAGGAATTTCCAAGAGTCTTAAAAAGTTTTAAGAAATTTCAAAAAACTTTAAAGAGTTTTTAATATTTTAGGGAATTTTAAGATATTGTAAAAAATTTGAATTAGAATTCAATAATTTAAAGGGCTTTTAAAGGATTTGCAATATTTTTGCACATTTCAAAAGATTCCATCCAAGCATTTTTCGATTTATTTTAAAAACTTTATGGGAATAAGGATTTTATAGTATTTTACCTAATTTCCTATGATTTTTATAAATTTAAAAAAAATTTTTGAAATTTTTAAAGAGTTAGCACTACCATTAAGTGATTTGAACGTATCTCAAAGAATTTTGAGAGATTCCAAAGAATCCCTCAGATTTTCAAGAAACTTTCACGAGATTTTAAAGATGTTTGGCAATTTCTTTATGTTTTAAAGAATTTTCAAGTAATTCCAAAAAAATTAAAAAAATTTATGTACAGGCTGTACAAAAAGTAAAGAAATACCTATATAATTTTCCAGGTAGAATATATTTTTAAAAAGCCAAGGTCATTCTTGGCGTAACTTACAACGATAGATCTAGTGGTGACCTCGAATTTGACCTTGAGCATGTTCTTCAAGGTTATTTTAAGGTGAACTTTATTTTTCTAAATGGTAATCCCTATGATTAACAATGTAATTTAAAGGTCAATTTTTTACATTTAGCGTTACCCAGGAACAAGGACGTGTACTACTGGATTCCTCGTTAAAAGTTACTCTAAGCATGACATCGACCTTTTTCGTAAGCACCCAAGCCAAAACAGTACAGATTTAACTCGAACTATACCTGGGTCAAGCCTAAAAACCTTCAGCTAAAGTTCAAGGTCATCTTTGACGCATGACCTGAGTACATTTTTGGACGTAAAATTTTTTGCTCTTTCGATTGCCGATGTCAAAAATAAGGATTCCTACTTAAAAAAAAAAAACAAAGTTTACCTTGAAATAGCCTTGAAGGTCAATCTCAAGGTCAAATTCCAGGTCACCACTGGATTCCTCGTTAAAAGATACTGCAAGAATGACCTCGACCTTTTCCGTAAACACCTGAGCCAAATCAGTACAGATTGGAACCGAACCGTGCCTGGGTCAAGCCTAAAAACCTTCAGCTGAAGTTCAAGGTCATCCCTGAACCATGACCTAAGTACATTTTTGGACGTAAAAATTTCCAGCTCTTCCGATTGCTATTGTCAAAAATAGGGAT
>JAUELO010000008.1:1602301-1630751 GCA_032357855.1 Amphibolips quercusostensackenii | reverse complement strand
TACTATTTCCTTGATAGATCCTCTACCTCTGCCTCTACCTCATCCAATCAAATCGAGTACGGTGAAGTTTAAGAATCGGTTTCTGTTCTTGTTCCATGAGAGGAAAATGTTATTGAGTGGATGAGAGGAGAGAGGTCAGGATATGAAAGAGAGACGGCAGAGTGGGTTGGAGAACGCTGGGGCGGTTGAAAGAGAAGAGAAGCTGCTGAAGAGGGGTTTGAGCGGGAGGGGGTGGTTCTGCAGTACACGCGGTTTGAGTTCATTGCGCGAGTCATCAGTATCCATAAGCGATGAGTTACCCCTCGCCCGGCACCCTCTGCCTCTTCTGGTATCGGGTTGAGCCGGGCAAGGTTGGGTTGGGTGGGCACCTGGTTTGGTTGTTCGGCGCACCCTCTCTCTACTCTCACCGGGGAGGTGGTAGCACTGCCGGTGGCCGAAGGACGAGAGATTCAAGAGGAAGGGTGGCTGATTTTCTTAGGTCAACGTATAATGAAGCCTCGGCGATGGGAGAATGCGGACACCAACCCCCTAGACCAATCCCCGGGCGCCTCGTGAACCCCCAATCTCGAGAGCCAACCCCGAGAAAGCTTCTAGGAGTGCACTCCGGAGGTTGGTAGTTGGTACCACTGCATGGCAGCCATTCCTCTGAATTCTGCAAATTTTGTTCGGGAGAGAAATTCAATTTAGGAAAGAAATTTAGCAGACGATAGAAAATTATATCTTACTATCGAATACTACTTCCAATAGTAGTAGGGGACCACTATATTATAATTTTAAACTTGCTCACGAGAAGAGGTCAAGAGATGTCTGAAGAAACCACTTTGCTTTCTGGTAGTTAGGATGTTCAAAAAATCTAATAATTTGAGAAAATTATAAGATTTTGGTTAATAAGAGCATTCAGGGCATTTAGAGAAATAAAGGTGTTTAGGGATTCAGAGATTTTAAGGAATTGTCGAATTTTCGAATATACAGTGATTTCAGGATATGCGGCGGATTTCAATTATTCAAAAAATTTTAAAAATTAGAAAAGGGCAGAAATTTCAGAGCATTGAGGTAATTGAAACAATTTATAAAGTTCAAAAAATTTAAGGATTTTAAAATATTTAACGGTTTTAGGAAATCCGGGGAATGGAGCGTTTTTATGAAATTAGGAAAACTAAAGCAATTCAGTAAATAAAGGAAATTTAGTTTCAGGGATTTCAGAGAAATTAGGGTATTCAAGGAATTCAAGAAATTGCAGAAATTCAGAAAATTTAAAGGATACAAGAAATTTAGCATATTGAAAAAACTTAGAAAATGCAGAGAATTGACGAAGTTTAGGGAACAGAAGAGTCTATTGAGTTTAAAAATTATAGGCTCAGAAGACTTAAGATAGGATCAGTATTGCAAGGGAGGTATTTGCATGTCAAAGTAGGATCTTGGGTTTTGACAATTGTAGGGTTTGAAGATTGAAAACAGTTTAAAGACTGTAGGTTCTAAAGAATCAAAAAAGAATCAGCATTAAAGAAAAGGTTACTGAGCGTCAAAGTAGGGTATTGTGGGTTTAAGTAATGTAGGTTCTATAGATTCAAAATGGGATCAGCATTATAGGAGAGGGTTTTTAGTGTCAAAATTGGTTGAACTAAGTTTAAAAACTGTAAGTTTTAACGATTTAAAATAGGGGTTGCATTAAACAAGAGAATAAGCAGCGTCAACATAGGTTCTACAGTTTGATGACAGTTCTAAAGATTCAAAATAGGGCTTGCATTAAATGAGATGGAAAGCAGCATTTAATAAGGATTTTCAGTTGAAGAACTACATATAAGTTGTAAAGATTTAAAATAGGATCAGCATTAAAGACGAGAATTTTTCGTGTCAAAGTAAGGTCTTGATTTTGATGACAGCAGGGACTAAAAATTCAAAATAAGTTCATCATAAAAGAAAAGGTTTTTCATCGTCAAAGTAGAATCTCAAGTTTTAGAGGTACAGTTTCTTAGGATTCAATAAAGCTTTTTCAATGAATTATTAGATAAGCAGCATCAAATTAGGATCTTCACTTCAAAAACTGTAAGTTCTAATAATTCCAAATAGGGTTAGCATCAAAGAAGAGGTTACTTAGCGTCAAGGTAGGTTCTTGCGAGTTTCACAACTGTAGGTTTCGAAAACCCAAGGCAGATTCAGAGAGATTTTCCAATATCAAAGTAGAAATCTGGAATGGAATATTGCTGGGTCTAAAGATTTAAAGTAGGCATTATAGTTGGAAAGATTGTCAAACGAAAATAGAAGATAAGAGTTTGCATGAAAAGAGGTTATTCAGCTTTAAGGTAGGGTCTTGTAAGGGTTGGCAAATGTCAGTTTCATAACACCCAAGTCAGTTCATAGGGGTCTCTCAGCTTTATTGTAGGGTTTAAAATTGGAAGACGTTGGATGCTTCATTACGTATGAGTCAAATGTTGAAGATAGGGACTACGGGTTTAACTAGCGTGTAAGTGGATAACAATAAGTATCTGCAGGTTCAAAGTAGGAGCTTCCTTTCGACTCTGGTTGACTAGAAAAAAAGAACTTTCCCATTTGACGCTCAATCGTGGAAGGACTTCTAGGACTACTCGTTTCTTTTCTCCTTGGTCATTCGTTTCTATTACCGCACGTTAGGGGCGGCCGGTCGTCGGTGGTTAGATTTATTTTCACTCCATGGATATTTTTTATGGTCCCGACGGACGGGACGCAAGGAAAGGCCTCTGCACGCGTTTCATCCGCAGACATTCAAGTTTTGCACTCACCTACGATACAAGTTCGCCCTGTTTTCTTGTAAGTGTGAGTGTGAGTATGAGCAAACGGACCGAGACTTGTCGTATAATAAACCCATAAACACCCCCGGTACTGCAGAAAACCAACCCTAGTAATACATAAAATGCCGGGCACACACGCCACTGGTACCTATATTTCTGGATATGACGCTTCGATACAATCCAATGTCTCTGAAGATGACGTGTGCGAGTCCAAGATTTTTCGCCCACTATTGATCAGTACTTTAGATTTCACAAAAAAATGATTTAAATTCATACCTGGAAAAAATATATTTTGGAACTTTC
Source organism: Amphibolips quercusostensackenii (assembly GCA_032357855.1). NCBI lineage: Eukaryota > Metazoa > Arthropoda > Insecta > Hymenoptera > Cynipidae > Amphibolips > Amphibolips quercusostensackenii. The sequence goes on along the minus strand of JAUELO010000008.1, from coordinate 1,627,680 downwards.
ACATGCCGATTCTTAACATTGTTAGTGGACCAGGAAAAGTGATACCCTAACAAGCAAAGGTAAAATAGTAGGAAAGGTTAAAAAAAATAGTATGAATGGGCCAGAGTGTGTGAATATTAAGAGTCTTGCAGTTGTCAAACTCAGGACCATACTTTGACACTGATTACCCTTTTTTTTGAAACTTTTCGCTTAAAGCTGATCCTATCTTAAATCTTCAGAAATTACAGTTTTCAAATTTACGATTTTAATTTGACGCTGCTCATCCTTCGATTTCATTAGAATCCAATTTGAAAATTAAGAACCTACAGTTCCTAAACTTAGAGTTGATTATCTGAATATCCTAATTTGACGCGGAAAAACCTCTTCTATAATTCTTATCTTATTTTAGTCTCAAGAACTTACTGTTGTCAAACTGAAGATCTCAATTTGACGCGGAGGAACCTCTCCTTCAATACTAATCCTATTTCATATCTTTAGAAATTACAGTTATCAAACTGACGATCCTAAGTTGACGAGGGAAACCCTCGTATTTCATGCTGATTCTATTTTGAATCTTTAGAACTTATAGTTGTCAAACTGAAAATCCTAATTTTACTCAGAAAAACCTCTTCTTTAATGCTGATTCTATAGTCAATCTTAAGAATTTACTGTTGTTAAACTGAAGATTTTAATTTGACGTGAAAAAACCTTTTTTTAATTGCTGATCCCATTATAAATTGTCAGAACTTACAGTTGTTAATCTGAAGATACTAATTTGACGCTGCTAATCCTTTTCTTCAAAGAGAAACCTGTTTCGAATATTTATAATCGACAGTTTTCAAACTTAAAACTCTCTTTCGACGCTGATGAGTAAGCACCCCTTTCAAGTTGATCCTATTTTGAATCTTTGAAACTTATGCTGTAAAACTGAAGATCCTTATCTGACGCTGCCCATCCTCTTATTTAATGAAAACCCTATTTAGATCTATATAACCTACATTTGTCAAACTCAGAAGAACCTACATAGACGCTAAGTAACCTCTCCTTTATTCTTGATTCTATTTTCAATCTTCAGAACCTCTCTCAAATCGCTGATCTTATTTTAAATCTTTAGAACTGACAGTTGTCAAACTGAAGATCCTAATTGCACGCGGAGAAACCTCTCCTCTGAAGCTGATCCTATTTTAAATCTTTAGGACCTATGGTTTTTTACCTAGAAATACTAATTTAATGCAGCAGAACTTCTTCTTTATTGCCGATCTCATTTGGAAACATAAGAACTTACAGTTTTCAAACCGAAGATCCTGAAATCCTGCTACACATTCTCTCTGTTAATGCTGATCCTATTTTCAATCTTTAGAACTTACTATAGTCAAACTGAAAATCCTAATTTGACACAAAAAAGCCTCTCCTCCATTTCTGATCCTATTTTAAATCTGCATAACTTACAGTTGTCAAACTGTTAATTTCAATTTGACGCTTTGCATCCTCTCTTTTAATGCTAGTTCTATTTTGAATTTTTATAATTTTCTAGTTGTCAAACTGAAGATCCTAATGCGACGGGAAGAAAACTTTCTTTTATTTCTAATCCTAATTTAAATATAAAGAACACATGAAATTTAAACCGAAGATCCTAGTTTGACAAAGCAAAAACTTTTTTCTAATGATAACCATATTTTTAATCCTCAGAGCATATAGTTGTGAAACTAAAGATCCTAATTTGATGCGGAAAAACCTCTCCTAAATCGCTGATCATATTTCAAATCTTTAGAACTTACAGTTCTCAAACTGAAGATTTTAATTAAACGCGGAAAAACCTCTCCTCTAATGCTGATCCTATTTTAGATCTGTAGAGCTTATATTTTTCAACCTAGAAATCTACTTTGACGCTAAATAACCTTTCCTCTAATGCTGATCCTGTTTTAAATCTTTATAACTAAAAGTTGTTGTACTAAAGATCCTGATTTGACTCTGAAAATCCTCCTCCGGATCTTCAGTTAAATTGAAGATCCTGATTTCACGCTGCACACCCTCTTTTTATATGCTGATCCTATTGTCAATCTTTAGAACATAAAATTTTTAAACTGAAGATCCTTATTTGATGCGGAATGACCTCTCTTTTAATGCTGATCATATTTTGAATCGCAGAAATTCACAGTTGACAAACAGAAAATCCTAATTTGTTGCTGCTCATACTCTTATTTAATAAACAACCTATTCTGAATTTACGTAGCCTACAGTTTTTAAACTTAGGACCCTACTTTGACGCTAAGTAACCTCTCCTCTAATGCCAATTCTATTTTAAATCTTTATTACTTAAAATTGTCATACTGAATTTCCTAATTTGACGCTGCAAATCCTCTTTTCTTATGCTGATTCTATTTTCAATCTTTGAAACTTACAGTTGTCAAACTAAAGATCCTAATTTGTTGCTGGTCATTATCTTGCCTGAGGAAACTCCTGCTTTAAATCTTTCTAACTTACACTTTCCAATCTTGAAACCTAATTGTGACGCTAAGTAACCTTGCCGTTAATGCTGATCCTATTTTAAATTTTTATAACTTACAGTTGTCAAACTGAAGATCCTAATTTGACGCAAAAGAACATTTTTTTCAATTCTAATCCTATTTTCAATCTTCAAAACTTACAATTGTCAAACTGAAGATTCTAATTTGTTGCTACCCATCCTTATGTTTAAGGAAAACACTATTTTAAATGTTTAAAACCTTTAGTTGTCGAATTAAAGATTCTAACTTAACGTTGTGCAGCCTCTCCTTTTATGTTGACTTTATTTTGAATGTTTCGTACTTTTAGTTGTCAAACTGAAGATCCTAATTTGACGCAAAAAAACCTTTTCTTTAATTCGAATGCTATTTTAAATCTTAAGAACTTACAGTTGTTAAACTGAAGATCCTTATTTGTTGCTACTCATCCTTTTACTTTATAAAATCCCTATTTTAAATCTGCGTGACCTACAGTTTTCAACCTTAGGATCATACTTTGACGCTAATTAACCTCTCCTTCTATGTTGATTTTATTTGAATGTTTCGTACTTTTAGTTGTCAAACTAAAGATCCTAATTTAACTTAGAAAAACCTCTCCTTGAATGCTAAACATACTTTCAATTTTAAGAACTTACAGTTGTCAAACTCGAGATCCTGATTTGACGCAGAAGAACCTCTTCTTTAATTCTGATTCTATTTCAAATCTTAAGAACTTACAGTTGTCAAACTAAAGATCCTAATTTGTTGCTACTTATCCTCTGGTTTAATGAGAACCCTATTCCGAATCTGTGTGACCTACAGTTTTTAAACGTAGAACCCTACTTTGACGCTGAGTAACCTCTCCTATTGTGTTGTTCCTATTTTAAATGTTTAGAACCTACAGTTGTCAGATTGAAGTTTCTAATTTGACGCTGTGTAGCCCCTCCTTTTCTGTTAATTATTTTGAATGTTTTCTACTTTCAGTTATCAAACTAAAGATTCTAATTCGACTCAGAAAAACCTCTTTTTTAATTCGGATCCTATTTTGAATTTTCAAAACTCAAGTTGTTAAATTGAAGATCCTTATCTGATGCTGCTCATCTTCTCATTTGATGAAAGCTCTATTCTGAATCTTTGTACCTATAGTTTTTAAACTTAGGACCCTACTTTGACGCTAAGTAGCCTCTTATATTGTGTTGATTCTAGTTTAAATATTAAGGACCTCCAGTTATCAAATTGAAGTTTCTGATTTGACGCTGTGCAGCATCTCCTTTTATGTTAATTTCATTTTGAATGTTTCCTACTTATAGTTGTCAAACTGAAGATCATAATTCCACGCAGGAAAACCTCTTCTTTAATTCTGATCCTATTTTAAATCTAAAGAACTTACAGTTGTCAAACAAAAGATCCTAATTTGTTGCTACACATCCTTTTATTTAATAAAAACCCTATTCTGAATCGTCGTAACCAACAGTTTTTAAATTTAGGACCCTACACTGACGCTGATTAACCTATCCTATTGTGTTGATCCTATTTTTAATGTTTATAACCTACAGTTGTCAAATTAAAGTTTCTAATTTGACGCTGTGCAGCCTCTTCTTTTATGCTACTTTCGTTTTGAATGTTTCGTACTTTTAGTTGTCAAACTGATGATCCTAATTGGACGCAGAAAAACCTTTTTTTTAAATCTGATCCTATTTTAAATCTTAAGGACTTACAGTTGTCAAACTGAAGATTCTAATTTGTTGCTACTCATCCTCTCATTCAATGAAAACCCTGTTCTGAATCGTCGTAACCTACAGTTTTCAAACTTAGGACCCTACTCTGACGCTGAGTAACCTCTCCTATTGTATTTTTCATATTTTTTATGTGTAGAACCTACAGTTGTCTAAATGAATATTCTAATTTAACGCGGAAGAAGCATCTTCTTTAATTTCGGTCCTATTTTAAATTTTTAAGACCTTACAGTTGTTAAACTGAGGATCATAATTTGAGGCTGATCATCCGCTCGTTTAATTAGAACACTATTTAAAATCTTCTTATAATCTAAAGTTTTCAAACATAAGAACCTACTTTTATGATAAAAACCTTAGAATGCCGCAAAACTTTGTTGATAAAGTTATGCATTCAGGTCTACTTTTATAAAAAAAATGAACTTCACGCAGTTTGTATTTTTCTTTAACGCTTCATTACCCAACTTTTTTTTACATGCACACGTAGTGCCTTATGACGTCATGTTCAATAAGTGCAACAATATTTATAGTGTTTCAAATTTTTTACAAATAAAAGATTACCTTTTCTTGCCCGTGCTTAAAAGAAATCAAAAATATTCATTTTTTGCAAAGTTATCGATTTTTAAGCGTTTTTTTGGGGAACTTAAGTTCCCAGTGGGTCTTAAAGGATTAAAAAAGCAAGTAGCGGCCTTGCCCTACTGTCGACTTATAGCCCCACTCTCCCTTAATCAAGATAAAGAAATCATGGAAATAGAGTGGTGACTGTTAATTTCAAAAGCAAATATAAGGTTCAGCGCTTCATGTTTATTAATGCCCTATCGATTCACCAATTCACTTTCATTCAGGAGATAATGAAACTGACCTAGGCCAAGCAATAGGTGGAAGTGTGCGTAAGCATAATAAGTATGCACCGTCTTTCCAACAAGTAGGGTAACTGTATTCGAGCCTAAGGTCGACATTGTAGATATCAGGGAAAAGAGGAGAATCTAAATTCCATGAGAGAGTAAGGAAAGGGGGAGGGAGAGAGAAAGAGAATATTGCTAGAGAAAGTGCAAGAGAGAGAAAGAGAGCGTGATAGAGGGAGGGAGTGCGAGAGAGAGGGAGGGAGCAGATCTACCTACCGGCATACGCAAGGAGCCGGCAACTTGTTAATTATTAATCAGCATGTTTAATTCATATTGCGCGCGCCGGCTGTTTGTTTCCTTGATGCGCGCTAAGGTCCTCCACTTACGGCACGCTTAATCGTTTCAGAGGAAGATACCTACTGAATCTCTAAAGAGGAGTGACAAAAGGGCATAACGGGTCATTCACAAATTGGGTAAAATCTTGCCATTTTTTATCATAGGGAGGGGGGAGAGAGAAGGGGTAAAATATCTAGAGCAACAGTATTTTTTAATAAAACAAAAAATTATTATTATTGTACCATTGCGCCATATCTCTTTCGGGGCAAGAGTGACTCACCTGGTGAGTAAGGGAGCAATTTAGGGGAGGAGAAGGGATAGTTCCACAAATATTGCAACTTAGAGAAAAATTCAGCAAAAATAAAATTTCTTTTTATAGTTGATTTTTTTAATAAAAAATTTATAAATTTTTAATTCAGAAGATTGATTCTGTACCAAAAAAGTCGAATTACAAACAATAGACTTGAATTTTGGAACAAAAGATTTGAATTTTGAAAAAATAAAGATGAATGACAAGATAGATAAATTTTTTATGAAGTAGAAGAATTCTCAACCAAAGAGCTTAATTTTCAACCAAAAAGTTAAATTTTTAATCAAGAGGATTAAAACCAAAGGATGAATTGTCAACCAACAATTTAAATTATTTACCAAAGCAGACTAATTATATACCACGTAGTTTTATCATTAACTTGAAAATGTTAATCATTATTAAAAATGAAATATTGTCAATTTTCATTTTAAAAAATTAATTTTCAGCCTAAAAAACGCATTTTTAATAAAATTGTAAAATTTTCTACAAAAAAGATAAATTTTTCAACTAAGAGGATTAATTTTCTATAAAAAAGACAAACTTACAACCAAAAAGTTTAACCTCTAACTTAAAACAATAAATTATCAACAAAAATAAAAAAGTATGATTTTATGTAAAAAAAAAATTATTTTCAAACAAACAAAAAATTAATTTTCACCAAAAAAAAGCTGATTTTCAACAAGAGGATGAATTTTCTACAAAAAAGATCAATTTTCTAAGAAATTGATTAATCTTTAACTGAACGAGATGATTTCAAAAAAAAAAAGAAAAATTTACTATTTGTGTTAAAAAAATTGCTTTGAAAAGAAATAAGTTTTTAACCAAGAAAATTAAGTTCAAACCAAAAAGACGAATCTTCGAGTGAGACGATAAATTTTTTACCTCAAGAAACGAATTTCCTACCTGATACTTTAATCTTTATGAAAAAGATACATTTTCAACAAAAATTAAATACATTAACCTTTAGTTCAAAAATTTAATTCTAAATCAACAAAAAACGTATTTTCAACAAAATTGATAATTTTAACCAAAAAATGAATTTACAATCAACAAAAACAATTTTGTACAAAACAGTAAAATTTTTTTCAAAAATACTTGAATTTTTAACTACGAAACATAAATTTTTTAACAAAAATGATAAAATTTAATAAAAATATTCAAACTTTCACAAAATGAAAATTCTAATCAACAGGATTAATTTTTTACAAAAAAGACGAATTTCCAATCAAAAAAATTAGTTTTCATCCAATGAAAAATTGATTTATAACCAAATGAATAAATTTTCATAAAAAAAGAAATTTTTAATCAAAAACATTAATTTTTTAGCAGAAAATTTGAATTTTAAAGAAAATACTTGCATTATTCAACACAGAATTGAATTTTTAACTGCAAAAAATTAAATTTTAACAAAAATTTTTAATTTTCAACAAAATACTTTAAACAAAATTTATTTTTAATCAAGGGAACTAATTTTAAACCAAAAAAATTAATTTTTAACCAAGGGGATTCATTTTTTATCAAAAAAGATGAATTTCAAACCAAAAAGTTTAATTTTTAACTAGAACAAATACATTTTGACCAAAAATCAAAAAGTTAAATTTTCAGTCAAAAAAATTAATTTTCGACTGAAAAAAAAGGATTTTGTGCCAAGGAAATTAAATTTTAAACAAAAAGACAAATTTTACAACCCAAAGGAGTAATTTTCTATAAAAAAGACGAACTATTGGCCAAAAATAGAACAGTTAAATTTTCAGCTAAAAAAATTTATTTCCAACCAAAAAAGATTAGGTTTTTCGCCGAAAAAATTAATTTTCTTTCAGGGAAATTGATTTTCAGCCAAAAAGACGAATTTTCAACACTGAAGATTAATTGTCTCCAAAAAAAAGACGAATTGTAAAGAAAAAATTAAAAAATTGAATTTTCAAATGAAAAATTTATTTTAACCAGAAAAAATGGATTTTTAGTTAAGTAAATAAATTTCCAACAAAAATAAAAAACGAGTTTTAACAAATTTGTTCCATTTTAAACCAAAGAAATAAATTTTCAGCCAATAAAATGAATCTCAGCCCATAGGATTAACTTTTTACTAAAAAAGTCGAATTTTCACAAAAATCCAGGAATTTTTAATCGAATAGTTGAAATTTCAACTTAAATATATTAATTTTAATCAGTGCAGGTAAATTGTTAACCAAAAGGTTTGAATTTTTAACTAAATAAATAAAATTTTACCAAATAGGCCAATTTAAACAAAGTTGTCAAACTTGCAACTAAAAAAATTAAATGTCCACAGAACTCTTTACTCTTAATCAAAAAAAAAATTTTAAATAAAAGACGTAGAACTTTAAACAAATATTGAATAGTTCAATTTTCTGTTAAGAAATTAATTTACCAACAAAAAAAATCCATTTTCAACAAAAGAGTTTTTAACCAAATAGTTGAACCTTTCACGAACAAAATTAAGTTTGGACCAATGAGATCAATTTTCTACTAGAAAAGACGAATTTTAAACAAAAGCAACCAATTTTAACTAAAAAAGATGAATTTCTAAGCAAAAATGCAATAGTTAAATTTTTTGTTAAAAAATTAATTTTTAAGAAAAATAGAACGAATTTTTAACAGAGTAGTTAAATTTTTAATAGAAAAAAATGAATTTTCCACTATGTAGATTATTTTTCTACGAAAAGAAAAATTTTTAATAAAATCTACATAAAAAAATGAATTTTTATTCTGAAGAGACGAGTTTTAAACGCCAGAGTTAAACTATTTAACAAAAAAGATTTTTTCTTCAATAAGGTAGAAAAAATGTGTGCATGTGTGTGTGTCGAATCTTCCCCTTTCCTCTTTTCCTTTTGCCCCTCACTTTTACCCTTTTCGTCTTTTCCTCATTCCCATTCCCATTTCCTACTTTTTTCTTTTCCCTTTTTTCCTTCTGATTTTCCCTTTTCTTTTTCTTTTTCTTCCTTTTCCTTTTTCCTTTTCCCCTCTTCTCTTTGTCCTTCTCCGCTTTCCCCTTCACTTCTTTCACTCCTTTCTCCTTTTCCTCTTTTCAATTTTCATTCCTCTTTCCAATTTCCGCTTTTTGCTTATTGATTTCACCTTCTCTTTTATCTCCTGCTCTGTCCCCTTTTCCCCTTTCTCATTTTCACTTCTCCCTTTTCCCCTGTCCTGTAATTTTTGAACGAACTCTAAGAGAGGGTGCGAAATAGGGATAGATTTTGAAGAAGAGAAGCATGATTAAGGTGTTTAGGTATGCTCTCCCAGGTCCCACGAGTGCCAACCTCTAACACGCTTCCTTACTACTTATTCACCTTGTGCATCGTGCAACGCCATGCAAACACAAGGTCGTCTTGACTGACGTATCGACCGTTCTTTTAGCGTATATCACATTAAGATTTCTCCAATGTACCTTTCCGAGACATGCACGTCTTTCCGAGGGATTTTGATTTACATATTGGTCACAGGAATAATCAGGGCCGATTCTACGATGTAGTTCTACGTAGATCGTGTTATTCTGTAAAAATAGATGCAAATTTTACAGACAAATAAGAGCAATTCTTTTTATTCTTCCTCTATCACTTCTCTGCAACCTCAACCTTGTCATTTTTCTCATTCACTCTTATATTCTGTATCATTCGTTCCTCTAGCACCATCTAGTTTCTTTATCGACTTCTCACTAATCCGTCCTTCCCTAAAATCTTTACTAAATTCTTTCGTTAGCTTTCTCAATGTTTAACTCATTACTTTAACTATCCCCTCTTTTTGACCTTAACATTGCCATTTTCTCATTATCTCTTTTATTCTATCTCGTTCGCTCCTCTAACACCATCTAATTTCTTCATCCACTACTTACCTAATCCATTTTTCCCTAAAATCTTTACTACATTCTTTCTGGTTTCCTTCTCCTATTACATCCCATCTCTCACCCGTTTTCCAATCTAAATTTTGCTTTTCTTGTCTATATTTCTCGTAGCTATTTTCTGAATACTTTGGTACTCCTTTTTTATCATCTTATAACATTTATTATATTTTAATTGCTTAATCATCCCAACTTTCTATCAATTTTCCTCTTTCTATTTCCCCTATTCATCACATTCCTTAGTTCTATTCCATATTTTTCTCTCCCTGAAGATCCCTCTTCTATCTTATTTCTATTTCACTAATTATATCGCCCTCTTTATACTTTTTCTACCCCTTTTAACCTTTTTCGTTAACCCTTTCTTTCTCTACATTACTTTCCCATTGAATTTCTATGCAACCTTTCTTGCTTATGTACTTAATTTATCTCTTTCTCGTTGCTCTCTCATCATGTGTTTAGTCATCCAGTTCACCCCTATGATCCACCCTATATTTCACGTAACCTTTCAGTCTTCTTCCTTTCCTTTCAACCTTACATCTTTGCTCTCATCATTTTAACCTTCTTTGTTCTATTCATTATGTCTGTTTTATTACCCGTTCCGCTCTTTGTCCTTTCTCTCATATAAACTCTATTATCTCCATTTTTCAAGGTATATCTCAAATCTTTAAACTCTTACGCTTCTGCTATCCTCGCTTCCTTCCATCTCCCAGTCCATTCTTTTTTTTCTTCTTGTTTAAAACCTTATTCTTTTTGTGTTTTCTACATTTAAATTTAATTTTTTTTTTACTTCGTCACCTCTCCCCTTTCTTCCCTTAGTCCCTTAATTCGACTTCGCTGTCCTTTTCTTCTCCTTTCCCTTACTTCTCTCTCCTGTACTTCCGGTCTACACACTTCCCTTATTTGTCACTTATCACTTTCCTGTACTTACCCTACCTCATTTCTATCTTACTTAATTTTTGAATTCTTTCATCTTTCCTTCCTTCTTATTCCGTTACTTCCCCTAACCTCGTACATCTACTACGTCACCTCTTCTTACTACTTTTCGCTTTCCACCTCTCCCCTCCTACCCTCACTTCTCTGATATTTCCTAACTTTCCTTATCTTTCCCTACTTGCTCTTATTTATTCTCTATTTCCCTACACCCCCTCTATAACTTCCTACACTTCTTCTCTCTGCCTTTAACTAGCTTTCCCTATACCCTATATCCCTCACTAAATCCCCTGCTATCACTTCCCCTTCTTATAAAAGGGTTCCTGCCTTTAGTTATGAAACTCCGAAAAGGATCCAGACTTCAGAACAATGCTTAAAGAAGCAGGATGAGCTTAGTAAAAAGATAGCAGATTTTAGAAATTAGTTAGGAAAGAGAAAAAATTAATTAGGGAGTAAGTTGTTGCTGAAAGTGTCGATAAGAATAAGGAATGGTCAAAAACGATAGAGAGAAGAATTAAAAGGAGAGAGAGAGTCTAAGTTCAAAGCTGAAGAAACTAAAAGAAGAAGTAGAAGGAGTAGAAAAAGTGCTAAATCATATGCCCAATGTGGAAGCTTGAAGGGAATAAAGGATTTAACATAAGAAAAAAGAAACGAAGAAGGACGTGGGTTAAGCATAAAAGAATACAAATAGAAGACATATTTTGGGATTAGGATAAAGGAAAGGAAAGAGTTCGTAAAATTTAACAGAACAGAGAAAAGAGAGAGAAAGAGAAAAAAAGAGAAAAGAATTTGAGAGAGATAAAAAATAGCAGAGATGAAAATAAGAAATAGTAGGAAACAAGGAGAAATGAAAATTCAATTAATTAGGAGCAGACAGTAATAATAGAGACGGGGCTTAATCTAAAGAAATGGGAAAAAATATAGGGAAGGTTAACCAGAGCTTACAAATGACAGGTTCAAAATGTTCAAAGGCAGAATGAAAACGACAGAGCAATAACTGGAAAAGTAATAGGAATAAGGATGGAATGTGCAACAAAAAATGATAAAAAAGATCATAAAACAAATAGAAGGAATCATAGTAAAATAGCAAAAGGTGTGAAAAGATAGGTGCAAGATAATGGGTGTGTTTGTAAACGGAGTTATAGAGGAGAAATCAGAGGTGATCAAGAAATTGATCACCTTGGAAAAATATCAATAGAAATTAAATGTTCTTCTCTATATAATAAAAGATTTGAATATGAGAGTAGGAGAAAGAGGAAGAAGGGGATCGAAAGGAGAGGCAAAAATATAAGGAAAAGATACTAAATAGGCAGAAAAAGGAATTGTTGAGAAGCTTGGGGAAGGTGGCATAATTTATCTTAAAAGGAAATATACAAGAGAAAGGGGAATAACGCTTATAAGGAGAAAATTTAACAGTAATTAATTATGAGATAATAAAGGACGAGGTGGAAAAGCTCAAGAAACTAGAGGTGGATTACACAGATAAGGGTCACTTTTTAATAATAGTGATACAAGAGAGAGAAGAGGGTTACAATGAAAAAAAGGAGGTAAAGATAAAGAGAACAAAAAGAGGAGATTGGGCACTAGCAGGAAGATAGTGATTCAAGAAAAAGATAAATAATATCTAAATAGGACATTAAAATGTAAATAAAGAGATGGAAGAAATAAAAGGAGTATAGGAGAGCACATGAAAAAAGGTAGTGAAGGAGGAGTTAGAAGTAGATATGATGAGGAAGGTAAAGACAAAAAGGAAGTAAGAAAGAAACAGGGAAAATAGAGAAAAAGGAAAAGTGGTGGAGAATGCGGAGAAGGCTTGAACGAAAAAAGAGTCTTGGAGAGTAGTGAATAGAGAAAGAGCAAAAGAAGGGGTAGAGTAAGCCACGATATTGTGATCGTGGAATGGAACAAATATTTTCATGGATTTGCTAGGAGAGGTAAAGAAGAAAGATAGAAGGAAAGAATAAGATAAAAAGAAAAGTGTTGGTAAGAATAAAAGATGTGAAGATACCCAATGTAGATGAGATTCTAAATAAGGTCTAAACATATATAAAAAGAACTTAAGGAATAAGTATGGATAATGTGCTATATGGAGAGGAGAAGGATAGTCAAAGTTATGGGAAAAAGGGCTAGTCGTTAAGTTAGCGAAGAAAAGCAAAAAGCAGGTTATATATTATGGATTGGATTAATTGTTTGAGGATCCTTTTGATAACAAGGAAGAAATCAGTAAGGACTTGGCACGAGAAAGACATTCCTGCGTCTTCTGCAGTCTGGTTTGTTGATAAATAAAGATTAGCACCATATTTAGGGGTTATAGAATTAGGGAGTTAATAAAAAGAGTATAAGAGAGCACAACAAAATGAAAAAAAGAAGGAGGAGGTAGAAGTGGATTGATGAAGAAGGTGAAAATAAGTGAAACGTAAGAAAGGAATTGAGAAAATGCAAAAAAGGGAAAATTAGTGTATACTGAGATATGTGATAAAAGGAAAAAAAGGGTTTGAAAATGAGGTCTAAAAGGTGATCAACAGTGATAGCAAAAGAGTGAGCCAAAATACATAGATGGTAGAATGGAAAAAGGGTGTTAATGATTCACTATGAGTGGTGTCGGACTTTTCTAAAGAAGAAAAAAGGTAGGGAAAGTAAGAAAGAAGACGTAACAAGGGACAAAATAGTCAAGGTGTTAGGAATAATAAAAGATGGAAAGGTATCGAGACGAGAGGTAGTGTTAGAGTTGTGGAAAGAAGGAGTAGATAGGCAATGAAAGAAGGGAATGGGGAAAGGGTTACAGATTATAGACTTGATAAATTTTCCAAGTTGCTTTCTAATAGCTGGGAAATAGAGCAATGAGGAGCAGAATCGGAAAAGGTAAGAAGGCAGCCCTTTTCATCCTATGCCTTCTGCCATCTGGTTCGTTGAGTTATAAAGATTATCACTATGACCAGGGGTGTAATTATAAAAGTCAAATAAAAATAGTATTAGAGAACCTAAAGGAATTAGATAGAAAAGGAAGACGTTAAAGTAAATGTGATGAGGATTGTAAAAATAAAAAGAAAGTAAGAAAGTATATAAGAAAATGCAGAGAGTGGAAAATTTGTATGAAAAATAAAAGAAGACAGGCGTAATCTAAGATGTGCGATAGGAAAATGAAAAGAAAAATAAGAGTTTTGAAAAAAAAAGGTCGAAAAGGTGATCAGTAGAGATAGCAAAAGAGTAAACCAGGACACAGAGATAGCAGGATGGAAAAAGGGTGTTAGGGATGTGCTATAAGTAATTTCTACCTACTCTGAAGGAGGAAACGAAGGGTGGGAGAGAAAAAAAAGGCATAACAAGGGACGAAATAGTCAAGGTGTTAGAATTAATAAAAGATGGGAAGGTATCGAGACGAGAGGGAGTGTCAGAGTTGTGAAAAGAAGGAGTAGACCGGTAGTGAGAGAAGGGAATGAGAAAAAGGTTACAGATTATAGACTGGATATATTTTCCAAGTTGCTTTTTAATATCTGGGAAAAAGAGCAGTGAGGAGCCGAAACGGAAAAGCTAAGAAGGCAACCCTCTTCATCCTGCGGCTTCTACCGTCCGGTTCGTTGAGTAGTAAAGATTATCACGATGGTCGGGGGTGTAAGAATGGGTGTTACCTCGTTACACGGTACCAAGCAAACGACGCTCTGTATATATAGGCGTACACAGACCTAACCTCTACGCCTCGATGGTCTTATTATCGTCCCGGTGCAATTAAAGAAGGAAGCCTAGAAATTAGCGGGTGGTGAACGGGTCTAAGTATAGAGTCCGCGTACGAGCGAACCGGGGGAACCGGGGGAAACGACGGGGTGCGGCGAGAGCAGAATCGCGAGGGGGCAAGAGCAAAAAAGAAGGTGGGACGGAGACAGAAGCTTCTGAATATGCATAGGCCAAACGAAACGGGACGAGGACGAGATAAGGGCCGACTTATTTTTCCTGCTGTTCGTTTCTTTTTGTTTCATCCTTATTTTATTTCGGTGCTAACTGCTACCGCTACGCTCCCGGAGATGGTTCTTATTCCTTTCCTTTCCTCTACCACCTCATTCTTTTTTTTAAGAAAAATACAATATTGAATGCGGAATCGTGCATTAAATACCGTGCCAATTTTGAAATTTTTTGATAGGCGAATTTATTATTTTTAATTAATCTTTAAAGGAAATAATAAAATTTTTGAACAAGATTGGAAATTTCATCCTACGGAGATGCATTTTGAATTCTAGAAAAAATTTAGTTGAATTTTTAAACAGAAAAGATTTTTCAGCAATGAGATGAATTTTCAACCCACTGAAAGAAGAATTTACAATAAAAAGATATTAGTTTTTCACCAAAGAGTTAGATTAAAGGCCATAAAGTCGAACTGCTTGGTACAAAAGATAAGGTTTTAAAAAAATAGTTAACTTTTAAATAGATAGTTACATTTTCCAGAAAAAAAAGACCAATTTTTTCCAGGACAGTTGCATTCAAAAAAAGATAACTTTGCCAAAATAGTTAAATCTTGAAGAAAATAATTAAACTGTCAACTATCAATTAAGTTAAAAAAATAAATTTTTGACCAAGAAGATTAATTTTCTGTTAAAAGATAAATGTTTTAAGAATACATTAATTTTTAACCAAAAAATATTAATTTTTAAACAATAATGAATTAGTTAAATTATCATTATTGAAAATTTTTTTTCAAGAGTCAAAGATAAATTTTTAAGAATAAATTCAAATTTTGATTCAGAAAAATGAATTTTTAACCGAATAGAATTTTCAATTGAAAAAGGGAAATTTCTCACTAAAAATAAAATTGTTGAATTTTTAGTTTAAGAAATTAATTTTCAAAAGAAAAATCAATGTTTAAACAATTGAATTCTACTAAAAAAGATATTTTTCATCTGAAAAAGATATTTTTTAACTAAAAAAGACATTTTTTAAAAAAATACATATTTTAACCAAAATAGTTGCACCCTCAACCAAAAATATAAAATTCCAAAAAGCAAGATTAATCGCTTTCCAAAGAGACAAATTTTCACCAAGAAACAAAAATTTCAAACTAGAAAGAATAATTTTTCAACCAAAAAAATTTAATAGCTAAATCTTTATGTTAAAATTTACTTTTCTGAAAAAAACTTAGAACTATTTGAACTCAAAAAAAGAAAATACGAATTAAAAAAATAGTGCAATCCTTATAAAAATAGAATATTTTTAATCTTAAATATTAATTTTCATCTCAAATTGAGGAATTTTCAACAGAAAAAAATGAATTTTTTTTTAAGAAAGATGAACTTTTAATCAAATAGCTGCATTTTAACTAAGAAGATTAATTTTTGAACCAAATATGGGACAGGTAAATTTTTCTTTCTAGCAGTTTTCTAGCAGTTCTAAATAGATGAATTTTCAACTAGAAAAAAAATGTTATCTACTAAAAATAAAATTTTCAGATTTTCAGTTTCAAGATTTAATTCAGAATGATGAATTTTCAACCAAATACTAAAATTTTTTATTTAAAATGTAAGTTTTCTACCAGAAATGAAATTTTTAAAGTTTCAGTTAAACAATTTATTTATTAATTATATTAATTTATATAAATTTTTAAGAAACAAATTTGTTGAACAAAAAATGTAATAATTGAATTTTCAACAAAGCAGTTTAATTTTCAACCAAATAGTTAAACTTTTAATCCAGAAGGATACATTTTCAGCCAAAAAGATTAATAAACCGAAACTGAAATAGTCAGATTTTTATTTGAAAAAAATTTATTTTCAACAGTAACAAAACAAATTTTCAACAACTGAATTTAATAAAAAAAAAAAATTTTAAGGTTGATTTTTAACTAAAAAAAGATAAATTTTCAACCAAACAGTTTAATTTTCAACCAAAAAAGATGAATTTTTAAGCAGCTATATTTTCAACAACAAAAAATTTATTGTTGAATAAAATAGTTAAATTTTCAACCAAAGTGATAAATTTTCAACTGAAAAAGATACATTTTCAATTAAAAATAAAATGAATAAATTTTTAGTTGAAGAAATTTAGTTTACCCAAAAATACAAATTTTCAACAAAAAAATTGAATTTTCAACTGAGAAAGATAATTTTTCGAACCAAAAATAGAAAAGGCTAATTTTTATTTTTAAAAGTTAATTTTTTAGGAAAGAAAGTATTTTCAGCTAGCTGAATGCAATAAAAAAATACGAATATATAACGAAACAATTAAATCCTCAACAAAATTGGTAAATTTTTAAAAAAGAAGATTAATTTACAAACAAAAATGAAATTGTAAAGTATTTAATTAAAAAGATTAAATTTTAACAAAGTAGCAAATTCTTAACTAGTTTAATTTAACAAAAAAAAAATTTTTTTTCAAAAATCTAGTTGAAGATTCAATTAGAAATCTGATTTTTCAACAAACAAAATAAATTTTTTAGCCAAAAAGATAAGTATCAAAAAAATACATGAATTTTTAATCAAATAGTTGTATTTCTAACTAGAAAAATCAATTTTTAACAAAAAATAGAATAGTTACATTTTTAGTTAGATATATTATATTTTAAATACAAAAAAGACTAATTTTCACTAAAATAGTACGATTTCTATCTCTAATGATGAATCTTTAATAAAAAAATAAATTTTAACATTTAATCAAATGGTAAGGTTTTCCACCAAAGCGATGATTTTTGAACCAAAGAAATAAATTTTCTGCTAAAAAAGACAAATATTTAGCGAAGCACATGAATCTTCCACCAAACATTTTAATTTGCAACTGGCAAAATTCTGCCAAATATGAAGCGAGCTTTCAAAAAAGAGTTTAATTTTTGACTAATGAGACGAATTTTCACCAAAAAAAAAAAATAACAAAATGTGTCAATTTTCAACTAAAAATTGAACTTTAGACCAAAAAGATTCCGTTTTAATAAAATAATCACATTTCAAATTAAATAATCTGTAAACAGAGCAGATGCATCTAAAAATTGACTGAAATTCTAGGTATATGTTCTTAAATCTTCTAACGATATTCATTTTTAAATCAAGGGTTCATGTGGCTATCTTTAATTTCCTTCATGCTGACTTTTTTCAGAAAAGCTTTTGATCAAGGACCTAAAACCCGCGATTTTCCAAGCAAAAACAACGCGAGCTACTTTAAATTAAAACCGAATCATACACGCATTCTGTGTAAAGTATATCTTGAGTTTCCTATCCGACGGGTGAGTTCTGAGTTGACGCGGTCAGGAAGTATGACGAAGAGAAAGACAGAGACCGTCTGCTAAGGACACAAGAGCCGTGACGTGGATGTACGGATTAATTAGCGATAAGGTTTCTAATGAGCGGCAGGTGAACCATCGCTTTGGCCAGTTTCTTATACCCCGTCGCACACAGACTGAAGACTCAACAAAGTACCTCAAACGTATCGCAGAAAATAGCCAACTAGTCAAAATTAGGATAGAAGGTTTGCAAAATCTGAAGTTTTCCTTAACATGGATTGGAATTGAAATATTTCTTCACCAAATGATGGTGGATAACGCAGAAGTGATTAGGATAACAAAATTGTCCAGAAGATAGATGATGATACAGATGATGGTGGATAAAGAGTCAAGGGAAGGTGTTTTCAGGAAAGGATGATAATGCACCTGGTGGATGATAATCATCAAGCTAAGCTTAGATGATGATTCAGATATTGGTAGATGAAGATCCAAATGATAGACAATGCTTCAGATGGTGGATTCTAAATTAGATCAACCCGCAGAGAAATCTCTGGTGTCAAAAGGATTTTGCTTAAGATGATACTAATAGTGGGTGTTTAGAACAAAACAGACAAGAGGATGATGCCTTTCTTTTAGAACACATTTTATTTTTAATGGTATATGATGATTTAAATGATGATAGATTATGATCCAGAAGGTGATTGTGATCCAGAAGGTGATTATGATCCAGAAGTTGATTGTGATCCAGAAGGTGATTATGATCCAGAAAGTGATTGTGATCCAGAAGGTGATTATGATCCGAAAGGTGATTACGATCCAGAAGGTGATTATGATCCAGATGGTGATTAGGATCCAGAAGGTCATTGCGATTCAGAAGGTGATTATGATCCAAAAAGTGATTATGGTCCAGAAAGTGATTATGATCCAGAAAGTGATTATGATCTAGCAGGTGATTATGATACAGAAGATGATTATTATCCACAAGGTGATTATGGTCCTGAAGGTGATTATGTCCCAAAGAATAGTTTAGAGGCTGGATGACAAATCAAATATTGATGAATGAAGATCCAAGTGATTAGCAATTTTTAAAATGATGGATTCTAATCTAAATCGTCTTCACACGGAGAAATAGCCCCTTGTCCCGAAAGGATGTTTTTTAATATAAATCTTATCTTACCGACAAATAACTCTGTTTCTGTAAACAAAATATTGACATGGTTTAAAACAAAACAAGCAAGAGGACGATGCTTTTGTTTAAAAACAAATTTTTCAATGAGTGGTATATGATGATTCAAATACTGATGGATTGTGATCCAGAAGGTGATTATGATTTAGAGGGTCATTATAATCCAGAAGGTGGTAATGATCCAGAAGGTGATTATGATCTAGAAGATGATTACGATCCAGAAGGTGATTATGATTCAAATGGTGAATATGATCCAGAAGGTCATTATGATCCAGAAGACAAAAAAAACAAGAGGACAGTGCTTTTTTTCAAGGCAATTGTTTCCCTTAGTAAGAGATGATAGCACAGATGTTAATAAATAATAATACAGAAGGTGTTCCTGATCCAAATATTGGTTACGAGGATGGTTGCTGATTTAGAAGATGGTAGATGCAGTTCCAGATATGGGATAATGGTTCAAACGATGAATGATAATGCGTTTGGTAGTCAGTAATCATCCAATTTATTGTAAATCATAATTTAGATTATGATGGAGAAAAATCCAAATGATATACAATGTTTTAGATGCTGGAATTTAACTCAAATCACTCACACTTGAAGAAAAGTTTTCTTGCGTCAAAAGGATGTTGCTTGAGATGAACCCAATAATGGTTGCTTAAAAGAAGGTAGGAAGAAGGACGATGCTCTTGTGTCAAGACAACTTTTCCTCTGAATAGTAGATGGCGATTCAGATGATAGTGTATGATAATTCAGAAGGTGATCATGGTCTAAAAAATAGTTTAGAGAATGTATGCTAATTCAGATGATGGCTGATGAAGATAAAAATGATGGACGATGTTTAAAAGAATGGATTATAATTCAAATGATGTTCCCTCATAAAAAGTCCTTTTGTGACAAAAGGATGTTTCTTGACATGAAACTAATCTCTTCCGGCAATTAATTCTGTTTGTGACAAGAAGATATTCATGTGGTTCTAGACAAAGCAGACTGGAGGACAATGCTTTTCTGTCAAGACAATTTTTTCTCTAAGTAGCAGATGATAGGCCAGATGATGCTGGATGATGATCTATAAGGTGATTATGATTCAGAAAGTGATTATGATCCAGGAGGTGATTATGATCTAGAGAGTAATTATGATACAGGAAGTGATTATAATCCAAAAGGTAATTATGATCCAGAAGGTGATCATGACCCAGTAGGTGATCATGATGAAAAAAATAGTTGCAAGGATTGATAAAGATTCAGATGATGAAAAATGTTTTAGATGATAGATTCTAATTCAGTTTATGTTTATTAAGATAAATGTCCTCTCGTGTCAAAGAGATGTTTCTAAACATAAATAGAATTTCAATAAGAAACGATCCTACAATGTTAGAGAGTCCACCATAGTTTTTATAGTCCAAATTTAAAAGTGAGTAGCCCAAAATCAAATAGAAAATTATACTTATTTTCTAAGCAAAATTTTCCGTTTTCTAGCCTTATATTTTAATTGTACCCAAAATAAGCTACAATGTTTTTTAAGCTATTATGGTTAAGTCTGCAAATTTCAAAAATTTTTAATTTATTAACACAGGCGTCACAGTCTTTCCCCTTTCTTTTGTTTTTCGACTTGATTAGGAACTGGTTTACTAGAACCCAATAAAAAATTTAATTATTTTTTATAAATCATTCTTTTTAGTTGAAAAGTCTACTATTGAATTTCCAGTTAAGAATGAATCTTTTTTAGTTACAAATTTCATAATTAGCGACAAAATTTAATAATTATGTCAAAAATCAAACAATTTTGTTCAAGAATCATTTTTTTTTTTATAAAAAATTTAAACGTTTTGTTAGAAATTTGCCTTTCAGGTTTTTAAGTATAACAATTTTAATGATCCAGATGATTGTGATAACTCAAACCGTGGATATCATCCTTAAAAAAAGTTGAGAGAATGGATAAAGATTCAGGTAATAGAAGAGGATTTTTATTTGTTTCGAGAAGAATACTTTTGCTGCTAACATTATCCTCTGTGACAATCTTTATCGACTCTCGCAGTCAAATAATTCTGTTCCTAAAAAAAATGCTTTTATTGTCAAAACAAAACAAGGAAGTAAATGATGCTTTTGTTTGTAGACAAATTTTTCTCTGACTAGTGGATCATAATCCAGATGATGGTAGATGATGATCCAGAGAGTGATTATGATTAAAAGAATAATTCAGGGGATGGATAATTTATATGATGATTAACCAGAATCCAAATAATGGTCAGTGATACGGATGATTGCTCATGATGCAGCTATTGGTTTATAATGATGTAAGTGACTGCGCATAATATTTCAGATGGTAAACATGATTCAAAAAGTTGTTCAAAGGATAAAAAGAAAGTTTGTTCCAAACATGACAGGCAAGAGGACGATGCTTTTGTTTCAAAACAAATGTTTCTTCAAGTGTTTGATAATGATCTAAAAAATGGTGAATGATGATCTAAAAAATAGTTTAGAGGATAGATGATGATTTAGATGCAACTGTTTTTTTAGTGGCAGACGATAGCGGATGATGATTTGTCTCAAGAAGAATTGTTCTGCAGCAAGAATTATTTTTTTGCAACAAACTTTTAATCTTACAGCTAAATCATTCTGTAAAACAAAATAGGCAAGAAGACATTTGTTTCGAGACTAATTTTTTTCTGAATAGTAGTAAACGATGATCTAAATGATAGCGGATGATGGTCCATGATCTAGAAAATAAATCAGAGAATAAATGATTCACATGATGATAAATGAGGATCTGAAAACAGTTCAGAAGATAAATAAAGATTCAGGTGCTAAATGAGGATTTTTATTTGTTTAAATTTCTTTTTTCAGCAAAAATTATCCTTTCGTGACAAACTTTATCTAATCTTGCAACCAAATAATTCTATTTTTGGAAAAATATATAAACATTGTTCTAAACATAACAGATAAAAGTAAGATGATTTTTTTAGGGCAACTGTTTCTTTGAGTGGTAGATGATGGTGGATGATAATCAAAAAAAAAATATTATAGGATAAGGTGAGGATTCAAATGCTAAAATTTGTTTTTGATTTTTTTAAGAAGAATCGTTTTGCAGCAAACATTTTCCTATTGTAACAAACACTTAATCTTACAGCAAAATAATTCTGTTTGTGTAAAAAACAAAATAGGCAATAAGAAAATGTTTCTGTTTCAAGATAAATTTCTTTCTAAATGGTAGATAATGATCAAAATGATGGTGGAGAATGATTTAAAGAATATTTTAGAGAATGGGTGATGATTCGTATGATAATCAATGATGTTTTAAATCATAGAAAATAATACAGATGATGAATAATGATACAACTGACTGTGGATAATGATCTAAAAGTTGGTTATAATAAAAAAAAAGTTTAGAGAATAAATAAAGATACAAATAAAGAACAATGATCCCAACGATAATACACCTAGTAGTGAATGATGATCCAGCGGATTTTGGATGATGTTCTAGATGGTAGTATCAACAAAGGTGTCTTCGAACAAAACTATTTCATCTTTAATTTTAATATTCGCATGAAATCAATTGGTTAAAAAACAAATCCAAACCCTTAACAGTAAAAATTTCTTAGGCTACTTATACAGGTGACAGAAGAAGAGGTGTCACGTCTCGTGAATTGTGGGCCACGTGACGAAGGCGTGAGCGAGGTGCGACGCGTCGTGATGGAACAATGCCATCGGACTTCTTCGAGAAGGAATGTCACATGCCGCACCTATCTTCTGCTTTCCGATCTGTCCATACTTTTAGTTTTTTTTTATACACTAACAATTCATGTGTCACCCTTCATCAATTGCAACAATATCCTCTTTGAAAAATACTAGCACATTTAATAGCGCTCGTGTAGATTTCCGATTTAAAGGGGAAAACAATTTTCAGTGCAAAATTAATATTTGAAGAAAAAAATTAATTTTCAAATTTCATTTTTTGATTTGCTTTTAAGATTATGTGAAAATCATTTCAATAAGATTTTTGAAAAAATTCTAAAAGTTTTTTGAAGATTTCTGATATGACAAATTTTAAATAACCATTCATTTTATAAGCTTATTCGAAAGCCAGTCTAAACCATTTTTAGAACTTTAAGAAGTTTGAAAGAAATATAAAAATATTTAATAAATTTTCGTAAATTTTTTTTTTTGAACGCAAGATTTTTAAAAATGACATAAAATCTTCCAGACTCTTCTTTAAAAATTTAGAAAATGATTTTAATTTTTCATTCAAGTGTTCAGAAATTTTTTTATCAGACAGTTTGTCAAATTCAAAACTTTTATGTTTTGAAAATATTCTATTTGGAATATTTTTTTTTCGTGAATTTCACTGTTTTAGGATCTTTATTTTTCAGGATTTTCCAGTCGTCTCTACAACGTGTTAAGAAAAAGGATCTAAATAACTATTTTCCAAAGATTAAAAAGATAAGAAAAACAGTTTCGACGAAGCAGTTCCGGGACAGATAGACCACTTCCGGCAAGTGCGTCTTCGTAAGTTCTTGCACCTTTCTATCTCGAGCATGAAAGAATTATTGGTGCAATGCCTTGGGCAGAACCAAGTCACACAACTAGTTCACTATATTCGGACCAGCACGCATTCGTCTTTGCTTAAAGCAAATAACTTTAAGTTACATGTTTTGAATAGGCAAGGAATTTAATTAACAATTAATGTGCTAATTCAGATGATGGTGAATGAAGTACCAAGTTAAGGACAATGATTCAAATGATGGATGATAATGCACCTGGTTGTTGCTAATCATCAAACTGATGTAAGATAATGCCTCAGATGATGATGAATAAAAATACAAATGATGGACAATGATTTAAATGATGAATCTTAATTTAGATCATGCTCACTGAAATAAATATGTTTGTGTAGAGAAGATATTCACGTTGTTTAAAAAAAATTGGGTTAGATGAAGATACTTTCTTTCAAGAGGACTTTTTCTTCAATTGGTAGATGATGATGGATGATAATCCAGAAGTTGATTATAATCTCAAAAATTGATCAGAGGATGGATGATGTTTCAGATGGTGGTGAATGAAGTTCGAAATATAGGACAATGATCCAAATGATGGATAATACATTTGGTGGTTAAGAATCATAAAACTAATGTTGAATGATGCTGCAGATGATGTTGGATGGAAATACAAATGATGGACAATGACTCAGATAATGGATTTCAATTTAAATTATGCTCATTCAGAGGATTATCCTCTCGTGTTAAAAGCATGTCTCTTTTTTTAGAGCTAATATTACAGACAGATAAATTTGTTTTTGTAAAAAAAAAGAGATTTGCGTAGCTCAAAACAAAGCAGGCCAGAGGACAATGGTTTTGTTTCAAGACAACTTTTTCTCTATATGGTAGATGCTGATTGAGAAGATGTTAGGTGATAATACAGAAGGTAATCATTATACAAATTTTGGCTAAGATGGTAGACGCTGATTTAGATGATGCTGGATGAAGTTTAAGATAAAGAAGAATGATTCAAACAATGGATGATGATATGCCTGATTGGTGAAAATCATCCACGCGATGTTTCTTCACATGAATCTAATTTTACGGTGAGTAATTCTGTTTGTGTTACACATGGATTTACGTGCTTTAAAATAAAGCAAGCCAGAGGACAATTCTTTATTTAAAGCAACTTTTTCTCTAAATTATAGACTTTGATTTAGGTAATGATGGGTTATGATACAGAAGGTAATGATTTAGAACGTGATCACAATACAAATATTGGTTGAGAGGAAGGCTGTTGATGCAGATGATGGTAGCTGAAGATCTGCTGCTGAAAAATGATTTAAATAATAATTCTGATTCAGATTATGTTTAGTTAAAAAAATTTCCTTTTTTGATAAAAGGCTGTTTCTTCAGATGAACCTAATCTTAGAGACAAATGATTCAGTTTGTCTAGAAAGATATTCAAGTCAAAACAAAGCAGGCCAGAACGAAGTTTTTTGTTTCAAGACAACTTTTTCTATAAGTGGTAGATATGATTCAGATGGTAGTGGATGATTATACAGAGGGTAGTCATGGTACAAATATTGGTTAAGAGAATAGATGCTGATTTAGGTTACGGTAGATGAAGTTTCAAATGAAGAAAAATGATTCAAATGATGGATCATAATACACCTAGTGGGGGATAATCATCCAAATGATTGTTGATGATTCAGTTGATGGTGAATGATAATTCAGAAGTTGATCATGATCCTAAAAATAGTTTGGAGCATGGATAATTATTTGGATGATGGCGGATAAAAATCCAAACTGTTTAATAATTTTATCGAAAAGACAGAATAGGGCTACAAGAGTCATTCACTCAAGAAATGTAATAAAAGAAGTCTAAATTTTAAAGAGATTTGTGAAATCCTATTTTCGCGCATAAAATTAATTTTTTAACAGAACTGCCCGCCTTTTTTCTGTAAAATGTCTAGAAACTTTTTTTAAATTCGAGAATTCCTTCTTTGAAATTTGAACGGCATCAAATCCAAAAAATTTATTAATTTTCTTCA
>JAUELO010000008.1:1555205-1567082 GCA_032357855.1 Amphibolips quercusostensackenii | reverse complement strand
TACATAAAACTTTACGCCCGCTACACATACACTGCACCACGCAAGTGAGAATATGGAGAAAATTATCTTTATCTTTGAAAAAAAATTACATCGCTGGAACCCACAGCCTTCCTTCTGTTAAGAAGGCTATTTCTTCCTTTCCCTTATAATCTAAAATTATCACGTGCACCATACATTCTCTATCTGCTTCACATGTTGGTTTTCAAGGAGGGTTAGAAAAAAAGTATCGTCTTTAGATTGTTAGTAGCTGAAAGATGGTATCTAGCTGGTCATGTCTCAGAAAAAGATAGTAAGTCGAATCATAAGGGGTGACAGGAAATATTTCGTATTTAACCTCGTTGGTGTCAAAAAGGTTGTATCTAGAAGGAAAAGTCTCAGTTAAAGGTAGTAAGTGGTATTTTAATGGATAAGGAAAAAATCTCATATTTCAGATTCCTGGTTGCAAAAGTGTGGTATTGGCTAGGAAGGTCTCAGTAGGTGTGGTGAGTGATATATTGACCTTTGAAAGAAAAAATATCTCATTTCAAATTGTTGGTGGCAAAAAGGTGATATCTGGCTATAAATGTTTCAGAAAAAGTGGTCGGTAGTACCGTTGGGAACGACAGTAACACCTGAAGATTCTTCTGTTTGGTGATGAAAATCATGTATCTTTTATTGAATTTATCCTCTGATAGACAAGGATTTTTTTGAAATAAATATTTAACTGCTTTGTTGAAAATGCGTTATTCTGAAATGAAAATTCATCCTCCAGTCCATAGTTAAGCACATGGTTATTTTGGCAATTATCGATGGTAAAATATACATTCTCAGTAAGGAAAATTAAATTTTAAAAAATTTTCATCAGCCAAATCGTCAAATTTTTAACCGAAAAAATAAATTTTTATCTAAAATGATGGATATAAAAAAAAATTAGTCTAAAAAAAATTTCGAATTTTAAACCAGAAAGTTTGTTTCATAACAAAAAAGATTAATTTTCTTCAGAAAAGATCATTTATTACAAAAAATATAAATCAGCAACTAAAAAAGATAAATTTTTAAATAAGTAGTTAAATTCAAACATGAAACATTTTTAGGCAAACAAGGTTATTTTGAAGGAAAAATATTTTTAATAGTAGAATTTATGACAAACAAAAAATGCAATTGTTCAGAATTCATTTTTTGATCCAAAATAATTCAGGTTTATCAAAAAGTTACCTGTTTGGTTGACGATTCAAGAATTTTTTTTTGGTTGGATTTTACTGGCTCAAAATTCGTTTCCTTATAATGTAAAATTAATTTTTTAATTAAAAAATTTTACGAAAACTAATCTTTTTGTTGAAAATTCTTATATTTGCTTAAAAATCTCCTTTTTCATAGAATTCAACTGGTTAAAAATTTGTTCATTTTCTTCTTGGAAAGTTATATCATAAACTGCAAATGTAAATATTTAATTTTTGAGTAAAAAATTACCTCCTTCGTAGATAATTTAACTATTTTATTAAAAAATCATGTAATTTGCTTAAAATTTATAATTGCATGAAAAATTATTCTCCTTGGTTGAAAATTGACCCTCTAAGGTTAAAAATTTAACTAAGTGTTTAAAGATTGAACTATTTTGTTAAAATTTTAATTATTATGTTGAAAATTGAACTATTTGATTTGAAAAAAAATTTTTGTCGAAAATGTAACTGTTTCGTTGAAAATTTGTCCTTCTGGATTGAAAATTCATAGTTAAGCACATAGTTGACCAGAATCTCACATTGGCAAATGGCAACTGAGCTGACCGGAAACATGAAAAAATATCAGAATAAATTTTAAATCAGTGTTTAGCTAATGCATACGTTACTCTTAGGAAGAAGGAGGGGGTAAAAAGCCCAAAATTGGTAATGTGGTTTTTTGAAAGTCCTGAAAAGGTGGCATCTTTGCGTATGGAAGTAAAAATGTCGTATTTTAAGTTAGTAAAGGAAAAAGGTGGTATCTGGGAAGAAAAGTCTTAGTAAAAGGTGGTAAGTGGTATTTCGAGGGTTGAAGGAAAGAAGGTCGTATTTTTATTCCCTTATCATAATTAAGGCATTTTTGTTAAAAGCTGATCTTTTAATAAAAAAATATTATTCTGGGGTAAAAATTCATCTTTGTATGTTAAAAATTACCCTATTTAGGTCAAAAGTTAAGTGTTATATTGAAAATTTAATTATTTTGTTTCAAGAAATCAGTTTTTCATCAAAAATTAATTTGTTTTGTTAAAAATCCGTCCTTCTAAATTGAAAATTCATTTTTAGGTTATAGTTGACCACAATGTCACGTTGGCGATTGGAATAAATGGTGAGTGGTATTTTGGGGATAGAAGAAAAAATTTATTTTAGGTCGTTTGTGGCAAAAGAGTGGTATCTCGGACAAAAGTTCACACGAAAATGTGTTGAGTGATATCTCAGGGGATGGGAAAAAAATTTTCAAAAAGAACAAGATATCTCGTATCTTAGAATGTTAGTTGGGAAAGTGTGGTATTGGCTAGAAGGGTCTCAGGAAGTGTGAAGAGTGGTATCTTGAGGTATGAGAGGAAAAATATCGTATTTCAAATTTTCGGTGGCATAAGGGTTATATCTGGCTGCGAAGGTTTCGGAATAACTTGGTAAGTGGTACCTTAAGGAATGAGTAAAAAAAATTTCGTATTCAAGATAGTTAGTCGCAAATGTGTAGTCCTGGCTAGGAAGGTCTCAGGTTACGTGGTGAAAGGTATACTGAGGGATGAGAGATAAAATATCGTATTTAGATTGCCGGTGGCGGAATAGTAGTATCTAGATGATTATGTCTCAGTTAAAGATGGTAAGTCGTATCTCGAGGGATGAGAAAAAAATCTTGTATTTTAGAATGTTCTTTGCGAAAAATTTTCATCTGACTGTGAAGGTCTCAGAAAAACGTGTTAAGTGGTACCTTATGGGATAAGCACAAAAATTTCGTATTTCAGATAGTGAGTTGCAAAAGTGTGGTATTGGCTAGGAAGACCTCAGGTAGTGTAGTGAGAGGTATTGTGCGGGAATAGGAAAAAAATATTGTACTTAGATTTTTGTTGGCGAAAGGTAGTATCTGGCTGATAATATCTGAGGAAAAGATGGTAAGTCGCATCCTGAGGGATGAGAGAAAAAATCTCGTATTCGAGAATGTTGGTTGCAAAAAAGTTCTGTCTGTCTGCGAAGGTCTCCGGAAAACGTGGTGACTGGTATCTTGAAGGAGAAGTGAAAAAAATTTCGTGTTTGACATAGTTGGCTTCAAAAGTGTGGTATTGTCTAAAAAGGTCTCAGGAAATGTGGTGTGTAGTATCGTGAGGTATCAGAGAGAAAATATCGTATTTTAAATTGTTGGTGGCGAAAAGGTGGTATCTAGCTGTCAATGTCTCAAAAAAAGATGGTAAGTCGTGTCTTGAGGGATAAGAAAAAATCTCGTATTTAGAATCGTTGTTAGTAAAAAGGTGGTATCTGGAAGGATAAGCCACAGGTGTCTCTTGCGGATCGAAGCAAAACTGTCGTATTTCACTTCCTTCGTGACAAAAAAATGGTATCTAGAAGAAAAAGGTTAAGCAAAAGCGGTTAGTAGTATCTTGGGGATGAAAGAACCTATTTCGTACAGTTGGTTCCCCCTCGTGATCAAGGCATAACGTGAGAATTAGCCGTATACAAGTAAGATCGCAGGGACAAATTAGGGACAGTTTTCTGGTCTGACAAGGATCTTCACTTTTCTCAACGCTCGCAACAGGTAATTTACAGAGGGTAGTTATGATCGCCGTTACGGTATCTCATGCAGTAGACTTCCAGATAAGAGGGCGCTTCCAAGAGGGTCGATGGTTACAGTTACAGTTACAGTCACGGTTCCCTTAAACTGACTCGAAAGCTGACATTTGTCTCCTCCCGGTGATGGTGTCTGACCGACTCTTTTTTAGATTTTATCAGGAAGGTCACGGTGCTTATGTGCTGGCCGCTAACATATTTTTAAGTACCGGCTCGATGAGGATACGATGATACACGGATATGTAAGAACGTAGCCCGGTGGTTTTATGGTCAAGGGACAGCCTGCACCTTCGGATGGGGCACCTGCTGCGCAAGGTGTTCCAAACCTCTTCTTCGTTCATTCTCGATTGGTCATTTTCCTTTTTTATCATTTTTTCTTTTTGTTTTTTACTTCTCTCGGCGCCTACCTCTGCCTTTCGATACTTTGAACTCAAGTTGCTTGACCATAGAAGTAAACAACATTTACTGCATCTGCCAAATGATTTAAAAAAAGATTTTTTCAATTTGTGTCAGATTAATTGATAATAAACAAATTTTTAATCGAGCTGTTTCTTTTCAAGCTGAAAAAGATTAATTTTTAACCAAAAATATAGTAGTTGAATTTTTAGATAATTATATTAATTTTTGAACAAATAACAAATTTTTAACAAAATAGGTGAATTTGCAGTCTAAAAAATATTTTCTCAACCCAGATTATTCATTTTGTACAAAATGGATGAATTTCTGACCACATACATGAATTGTCGAACAAATAAATTAATTTTTAATTGAAAAGGTGTGAATTTTAAACGAAAAAATTTTTTTAATAAAGAGCTTAATTTTTTATCGAAGAAATTAATTTTTAACCGAATAGTTGAGTTTCTAACAAGAAAACAATTTTGAACCAGAAAGATTAATTTTTGTACCCAAAAGGCAAATTTAAAAGTAATTTGATAAATTATTAACTTAAAAATACATATTTATTAATAAAAATGAGAAAATGAAAGTAAAAAAATAATTTTCAACCAAAAAAATAATTTTTATGCAAGGATATAAATTTTTAATTAGTAAGATTATTTGCATACCTAAAAACCAAATTTTTTAACAAAATACATAAATTTACAACAAAATAGTTTAGTTTTCAAGAAACAAAAATTTCTACTAAAATAATAATCGATGATAAATTTTCTATGAAAAAAAACAAATTAAAAAAAAAATCCTCTTTCAAGTAAAAAAGTTATATTTTCAACAAAAATAAAACAGTTATATTTATAGTTTAAGAAATAATTTTTAGCAAAAAAGAAAAGTTTTAATCAATAAAGATAAATTTACAACGAAAAAGATAAATTTTTACCACCAAAAATAAATTTAAAAAAAATTACATGAATTCTTAAGGAAACAGTTGAAAAAATTAATTTTTAGCCAAAAAACAGAATAATTTTTTTTAAACGTGAAATGATCAACTCTCAAAATCAATTCTGAACAAAAAAGTGTATCTTTCAAGCAGGTTTTCAATCTTTAAACCTCAATATCACGTTCTTACTTAAAAAACAAATTTTTAACAAAATACAATAATTTTCAACTAATTATTTGAACTTTCTTCTGAGAAAGATAAGTTTACAATCAAAAATAGAAGAATAAAAGTTTCACCTGAAAAATTGATTTTCGACCCAAAAAAAAAGTATTTTTAACAAAATACAAGAAATTTCAGTTAAATAGTTGAATTTTTCATTAAAAAGTTCAGTTTTCTACCGGAGCGATAAATTTTTAAAAAGGGATCTTATTTTCAAAAAATTGAAAATTCTAACAAAGTAAATTATTTTTTAACTATGAAAAACAAATTCTTTCAAAAAATAAAAGAGTAGAATTTTGAGTTGTAAAAATAAATTTTCAACAAAACAATACACTAATTTTCCCTTTGATTTTCAACTAATTAGTTGAATTTTTGACTAAATAAATTTTTTCAACTAAAAATGGAATAGTTTAATTTTCAATTGAAAAAATTTATAAACAAAAAACAAATTTTTTAAATTACGGCTATATTTTCAACCAAAGAATGAATTTGCTCCAAAAATAATTAAATTTTTAACTAGAAAAGGAGAATTTTATACAAAACAGTTAAATTTTTAACAACAAATATATCCATTTTTAGTTTAATGGTTATCTTTTTAAAATAAAAATCAACTTATTTGTTTTAGGTGAAAATTCAACAACTTGTTTCAAATTTGTATATTAAGTTACAAATTTGTATTTATTTATGTTAACTTAATCTTTATGGTTAACAACTCATCTGCTTTGTTTAAAATTTAACTATTTGATTGTATATTAAATTATTCCGTCAAAAATAAATTTTATAATAGGTCATTTTAATCTTTTTTGGTTGAAAATTTAACTGTTTTGTTGAAATTAATTTTTTTGCAAGAATTAATTTTTTCAGGTAAAAATTAAACTATTATGTATAAATAAGTTTAAAACTAAAACTAAAATAGTTAAATTTTTTATTTGAAAAACTAATTTTCAATAAACAGTTTAATTTTTCCCTAATTAATTTAACTTTCAACAAACTAGCTAAATCTGTTATCAAATAACCAAGAAGATTATTCTTGAGTAAAATAGTTTAATTCTTAATTAAAAAAATAAGTTTACAATAAAAATGAAATATGAAAATTTTTAGTAGAAAAAAACAACTGCAATAAAATAGAAAAATTTCAATGTACAGAAGGAGAATTTTCAACAAGAACTGAATTTTTAATTAGGAAAGTTGAATTTTAAACTAAGCTCTTAATTTGAAATATCAATTTTCAACCAAAAACAAAAATAAAAAATATTCATAACGAAAATTAAATCTAAAAAATAGCAATTTAGTTAAATTTTTTGTTGAATTTTTTAATCGCGAATATGAATCTTCATTGAAAAATATAAATTTTTAACTGAATAAATAAATATTTAAATCAAAAGAATAAATTTAAAATTTTGAATATTAATTGTTAACTAAGCATATGATAGTAAATTTTCATAAAGAAAATTAATTCACAAAACAAATGCAGCAGATTAGTTGATTTTTAATTTAAAGAAATAAATTTCAAACTAAAAGTTAATATTTGATTAAGAAAAATCAATTTTCAACCAAATAGGTGAAAAATATGAATTTTTAACTAAAAATATAAATTTTCAATTAGAAATATAAATTTTTAAAGAAAAAAAAATATTTTTACTAGAAAAGATTAAATTTAAATTTGAAATATCAATTTTCAACCAAAAATAGAATAAAAAATTTTCATAAAGAAAATTAATTTCCAAAAAAAATTAGCAATTTAGTTAAATTTTGAACTAAAATAGTTCAAAAATATAAATTTTAAATCGTGAATTTAAATTTTCATTGAAAAATATAAATTTTTAGCTGAATAAATAAATATTTGAATAAAGAAGATCAATTTTAAACTTAAAATATAAATTTTTAGCCAAAAATAAATATAATAATTAATTTTCTTAAAGAAAATAAATTCACAGAAAAAATAGCAAATGGGTTGAATTTTAATTTAAAGAAAAAATTTTCAACTAAAATTAAATTTTTGATCAAAGAAAATCAATTTTTACACAAGAATATATATTTTGATTTGAAAATATAAATTTCTAAAACAAAAAATTTAACGAATTTTCCACTCAATAAATAAATATTCAACTAGAAAAGATTAATGTTCAATTTGAAATATTAATTTTCAACCAAAAATAAAATCGTTAATTTTTATAAACAAAATTAATTATCAAGAAAAAATTCATCAAATTAGTTAACTCTAAACCATGTACATGAATTTTTAATTGAAGATAATTTTTGATTAAGAAAGATTAATTTTTAACCATTACTCATGAATTTATTTTTAACTAAATAAATAAAAATTTAACTAGAAAAGATCAAATTTTAATTTAAAATATTAATTTCCAGCAAATCAGTTAAATTTTAAACTTAAAAAAGGAACTTATAACTAAAAATTAATTTTTAATTAAGAAAGATCAGTTTCTAACTTAATAGTTAAAAATATGAATTTTTTTGATGAAAATATAAATTTTGAATAAAAAATATAACTTTTTAACCAAAAAGAGTTATTTACTACTAAAAAAGACGAATTTTTAACTAAATTAATAAATATCTAACCAGGAAAGATTAATTTTTAACCAAAAGTAGAATAGTTAACTTTCATAAAGAGAATTAATTAGCAATAAAAAATATACAGAAAATTAGTTAAATATCAAACTAAATAGATGAATTTTCAACTAAAAGTTTATTTTTAATTAAAAAGGATTATTTTTAAAATATCATAATAAAAGTTAAACGTAAAAAAATTAATTTTTAACCAAAAAAAAGTATTTTTAACAAAATACAAAAAATTTCAGGCAAATAGTTGAATTTTTGATCAAAAAGTTCAGTTTTTTACCGAAACGATGAATTTTTAAAAAAAAGGATCTTAATTTACAAAAAAAATTCTAACAAAGTACATTACCTTTTAACTGAGAAAAACAGATTTTTTAAAGAAATGAAAGAGTAAAATTTTTAGTTGTAAAAATAAATTTTCAACAAAACAAAAAACTCATTTTCCTTTTTAACTTTCAACCAATTGGTTGAATTTCTGACTGAATAAATTTTTTTAACTAAAAATGGAATAGTTTAATTTTCAATTAAAAAAGTTAATTTTTAAATAAACAAAAAACGAATTTTTTGAATTACAGTTATATTTTTAACCAAAAAATAAATTTGCTACAAAAATAATTAAATTTTTTAACTAGAAAAGAAAAATTTTGTACAAAATAGTTAAATTTTCAACAACAAATATATCCATTTTTAGCTAAAAGGTTATCTTTTTTTGATAAAAATTGACTTATTTATTCAAAAATTTATCTGTTTCAGGTATAAATTCAACTACTGGTTTGAAAATTTGTATATTGAGTTAGAAAATTGTATTCATTTATATCAAATTAATTTTAATAGTTAAAAACTCATCTGCTTTGTTCAAAATTTAACTATTTGATTGGATATTATATTATTCTGTTAAAAATAAATTTCATAATACGTCATTTCAATCTTTTTTGGTTAAAAATTTAACTGTTTTGTTGAAATGTATTTTTTTCAAAAATTAATTTTTTTAAGTAAAAATGAAACTATTATGTATAAATAAGTGTAAAACTTGAAATAAAGTAGTTAAATTTTTTAGATAAAAAACTAATTTTCAATAGAACATTTAAATTTTCGCCTAATTAATTAAACTTTAACAAACTAGCTAAATCTGTTATTAAATAGCTGAATTTTTAACCTAAGTAGAAGAATTTTTAACCAAGAAGATTATCCTTGACCAAAATAGTTAAATTTTTAATTCAAAAAAATAAGTTTACAATAAAATTAAAATATGAAAAATTTCAGTAAAAAAAAACGACTGCAAAAAATAAAACATTTTCAATCTACAAAAGGAGAATTTTTCACAAGAAGTTAATTTTTAATTAATAAAGTTGAATTTTTAACTAAGCTTTTAATTTGAAATATCAATTTTCAACCAAAAATAAAAATAAAAAATTTTTATGAAGGAAGTCAAATCTAAAGAAATAGCAATTTAGTTCAATTTTCAACTAAAAAACTGATTTTTCAACATAGAGTTAATTTTTAATTAAGAAAGATTAATTCTTAAACAAATAGTCCAAAAATATGAATTTTTTAATCGCGAATATAAATTTTTATTGAAAAATATAAATTTTCAAGTGAATAAATAAATATTCAAATAAAAAGAATAAATTTTAAATTTTAAATATTAATTTTTAACCATAAATATAAATAGTGAATTTTCATAAAGAAAATTAATTCACAAAAAAAATGAAGCAAATTAGTTGAATTTTAATTTAGAGAAATAAATTTCTAACTGAAAGTAATTTTTGATTAAGAAAAATTAATTTTTAACCAAATTGGTGAAAAAAATGAATTTTCAACTAAAAATATAAATTTTAAATTAGAAATATAAATTGAAAAAAAAAATTAAAATTATTTCTTCTAGAAAAAATCAAATTTCAATTTGAAATATTAATTTCCAACCAAAAATAGAATACAAAAATTTCATAAAGAAAATTAATTTTTAAAAAATTAGAAATTTAGTTAAATTTTTAACTGAAAACGTAAAATTTCAACTCAAAGTTAATTTTTAATAAAGAAAGATCAATTTTTAAACAGATAGTTCAAAAATATGAATTTTAAATCGTAAGCTTAAATGTTTATTGAAAAATATGAATTTTCAACTGAATAAATAAATATTTGAATAAAAAAGATCAATTTCAAATTCCAAATATCAATTTTTAGCCAGAAATAAATATAATAATTAATTTTCTTAAAGCAAATTAATTCAAGAAAAAGAAATAACAAATAGGTTCAATTTTAATTTGAAGAAATAAATTTTCAAATAAAATTAAATTTTTGATTAAGGAAAATTAATTTTCACCCAAAAATATATTTTTTCATTTTAAAATATGAATTTCCAAACAAAAAAATTAACGAATTTGCCACTAAATAAATAAATATTTAACTAGAAAAGATTAATTTTTAGTTTAAAATATCAATTTTTAACCAACAATAGAATCGGTAATTTTTATGAAGAAAATAAATTTTAAAAAAAAATCATCAAATTAGTTAAATTTTAAACCAAATACATGAATTTTTAAATTATAGATAATTTTTGATTAAGAAAGATTAATTTTCAACCATCATTCATTTATTTATTTTCAACTAAATAAATAACAATTCAACTAGAAAAGTTTAATTTTTAATTAAAAATAATAATTTTTAGGAAATTAGTTAAATTTTAAAACTAAAAGATGAATTTTCAACTGAAAGTTAATTTTTAATTAAGAAAGATCAGTTTTTAACTTAATAGTTTAGAATATAAATTTTTAACTGAAAATATGAATTTTGAATTAAAAATATCACTTTTTTACTAAAAAGAGTTATTTTTCACTGAAAAAGACGAATTTTTAACTAAATTAATAAATATTTAACCAGGAAAGATCAATTTTTAACCAAAAATACAATAGTTAACTTTCATAAAGAGAATTAATTCGCAATAAAAAATATACAGAAAATTAGTTAAATATCAAACTAAATGCATGAATTTCCAACTAAAAGTTTATTTTTAATTAAAAAGGATTAAATTAAGAATATTAATATCAAGCCAGAAATTAAATAATTAATTTTTGTAAAACGAATTATTTAAAAAAAATATTTCTAGCAAATTATTCAAATTTTGAAATAAGAAGATAAATTTTCATCTAAAATTATGAGACATGAAAAAAATAAATTTTCAAGCGAAATTTAAACATCAATTAAACAATTGAATTGAATTTTTAACTAAAAATTTAGTTTTAGAACAAAAAGTATTGATTTTCTTTAAAAAAAATAATTATTAACAAAATACATGGATTTTCAACTAAGGAAGATATATTTTTAAAAAACAGTTAAATTTTGAACTAAAAAAATTTGTAGTCGAAAAGTTAGGTTTTCAACCAGAAATGGAACAAATTGTTAACAAAATATTTGCATTTTTAATAAAATAATGAATTTCTTAACTAAATAGAAATCTCAAACAAACAAAATTAATTTAAGACCACTTAAATTTTACTAATGGGAAATTTCTTTTTTTTTATAGAAAATTATTTTTTTTTAAAATAAAAATGTAATATTAATTAATCTGCTTATTCAAATTCTTTTCTTAATTTCAGAATTCTACGATTTTATTAATTTTATTTCGCGTAGAATTCAACTCTTTATTACGTTATTTACATAAAAATTTCACAATTTAGTTAAAAATTCATGTATTTTGTTCAGATTTATCTTTTGATTAAAAATTATTCTTCTTAGTTAAAAATTAATTCCTAAAGGTTAAAAATAAAATTCTTTTGTAGAAAATTTAATTATTTTATTAAAAATTTAATTATTTTATTAAAAATCTTATTATTTTTTTTTAATTCAGCTCTTTTGTCAAGATTCGTTTTTTTTAAGTCCAAAATTCAACTGTTTTGTTAAAAATGCATCTTTTTAAATTAAAAGTTCATTTTTTAGCCAGTGACTGCCATACATATTTGGGGGGGGGGGGGGGTAAATACCAAAACA
>JAUELO010000008.1:1493019-1517739 GCA_032357855.1 Amphibolips quercusostensackenii | reverse complement strand
GGGAAAGGGCAAGGGGGTGAAAGAACGAGGACGGTGAGTGACGAGAAAGTCGTGGAAAAGGGCGACGAGGGTTGAGGGGGTGGAGCCTCATATTTTGCTCATTAGCGTCAGCATCGTCGTCAGCGACAGGACGGCCCTACTTGGCGCTCACCGCGCTGAGGGCGGAGAGGGGCCATCCATCATCTTGTCCTCCATTTTCACCCCCCAGACTACCCTTCTTTCCCTCCTACTTTCGATATCTTCAAGACGCTTTTTACTTTCTCCTTTTTCTATATTTTTCAAGCAGATTGTCGAACCCTTGAGTATCTGCTTAGGACACTTTGTTGCAAAAAATTTTTGGTTGATAAGAATTTAAAGTGATGGGTCGGATTCCATAAGCGCACATACGTTTTTTTTCTGAGAACACTAAAATATTCTTGAAGAAGGTTCAAATTTTGATTTTTTGCAGATTTTTAATGAAAAAAATGAAAGATATTACAACTGGAAAAAAATTCCGATCACCTGATTTCTCTGAAATCCATAATTTTTCTGTAATCCCTTATTTTTTCGAAATTTAATTTTATTTCAATTTATGAAATTTTCTAAATTTTCTGAAATTCCTGACTTTTCTCAAATCACGGATTTCTCTGTAAATTCTGATTTTTTTCTGAAATTACGGTTCTCTGAAATCCCTGATTTTTCTAAAATCCCTTATTTTTAAAAAATTTTATTTATTGAATTCAATCTCTGAACTTTTAAAAATTATTATTTTTATTTCATTATTTACTATAATCCCTTATTTCTCTGAACCCCTTAATTGCGCATATCTTCCTAATTTCTTTCAAATACCTGATTTTTCAAAATCATTAATTTCTCAAAAATACCTGATTATATTTTAATGCCTGATTTCTCTTAAATACCTAATTTCACTATAATCTCTGATTTTCCTGATTTATCTACAATTTCTAATTCCTCTATAATCCTTAATTTCCCTGAAATTCCAAATTTTACTAAAGAACCTGATTCCTGAAAAACCACTGATTTCTCTTAAGTCTCTGGTTTCGCTATAATTCCTGATTTCTTCAAAACCCTTAATTTTATTATAATACCTAATTTTCCTGAAAATTGTTTATTTCTTTCAAATCCCTGATTTTTCTAAAATCCTTGATTTATTAAAACTTTCTGATTTCATTACGATCCCTGATTACTCTAAAATTCCAAATTTAACTTAAATGCGTAATTTCTGAAAATACCCTGATTTCTTGAAAACCTCTGATTTCACTATAATCCCTGATTTTCTTGAAATCCCTCATTTCTCTAAAATTCCTGATTTTTTTAAAATTCCTGATTTTCCTGAAATTCCTTATTTCTTTACAATTTCCCTAAAATCCCTGCTTTCTTGGAAAATCCTTATCTCTCTGAAATCCCTTATTTCTCGGAAATCCCTTATTTCTTTGAAATCCCTTATTTCTTTTAAATCACTTATTTCTCTTAAACTTTATTTTTCAATTTACTTTTATCTATAATTTCTGTGAAATTATTATTTGATTTGTAATATTTTTTATAATCCCTAATTTTGCTGGACTCTCAAATTTCGCGAAAATTCCTGATTTCTCTTAAATCCCTGATTTAAACATTTTTTAATTTGTTAAAAATCCTTGATTTCAGTATAATCACCGATTTCTCTAGAATTCTTGAAACTAAAAAGTATAAATTAAAAAAATTAAATAATTAGGTTTTTGGTTTAACAAAAACTAATTTTTTACAAAACAGTAGAATTTTCAATCCAAAAATATAAATTTAAAACCAGTAAAGGTAATTTTTTACCAAATAGTTTATTCTCCTGCCAAAATATT
Source organism: Amphibolips quercusostensackenii (assembly GCA_032357855.1). NCBI lineage: Eukaryota > Metazoa > Arthropoda > Insecta > Hymenoptera > Cynipidae > Amphibolips > Amphibolips quercusostensackenii. Next base: position 1,515,904 of record JAUELO010000008.1, on the reverse strand, counting down.
TCAATTTTCAACGAAAAGGGATCAATTTTCAACAAAAAATGCAAATGTTGGATTTTTAATTAGAATAAATACCTTTTTTTAATTTGATAAATATTTGACCAAAGAAAGGCATTCCCAGTTAAAAAGAAGAATAAAATAAATTTCTACTAGAATAGTTGAATTTTAAATAAAAAATAATTTTTTCGTTAATCAAAAAACACAGATTTATACAAAATGTCGCCTTTTTGAGTCAAAAGACGAATTTTTTTTAATGACTTAAATTTTAAACCAAAAATACAATCGTTGAATTTCTATGGTTAATCACTAATTTTTAACAACAATGTAAAATTATTAAATGATAAAACACAATTTTAACCACGAATTTCAAACTAAAAAGATACATTTTAAGTTGTAATTTTAATAGATAAATTTTTATTTAAAAAGAATTAATTTCAAACTACAAAAAAAGTAATTTTCACCAAAACAGCTTAATTTTCAAACAAAGAAATGAATTTTCTACTAAAAAGATTATGTCCAACCAATTAGTTAAATTTTCTACCAAAATTGTCTAAGTTTCAACCCAGAAAGTTTAATTTCTAACAAAACAGCTTAATTTTCAACAAAAAATAGTGACTTTTTAACCAAATTGTTACATATTTAACAAAATAAATCATTTTTTAACGAAAAAACCAGAATTAAAAAAAATACATAATTAAAAAAATATATTTCTGTCAGGGCAGAAAAAAATTTAACCAAATTAGAAAATATAGAAATATAGTAATAGAAAAAAGAAAAGAGAACAGAGAGCCAACAAACGAACAAAGAGAAAAAAGAAAGGAGAAGAGAGAAAATTGAAGAAAAAGATAAAAAAGGGCAGAAATAGAAAGAAACAGAAAATGAAAAAAAAGTGAATAGAGAATAGAAAAAAAAGTCAAATAGAGTCAAAAAAAGGAAAAGAGAAAAAGGGAGGAGAAAAACGAGGAAATAAATAAGGAAAAAAAGAAGAAAGAGAAAAGAGAAGCGAAAAAAGAAAAAAAAGAAAAAGGAGAAAAGAGGAAACAGTGAAAGAGAAAAAGAGAACAGAGAAATAAGCAAAATAGAAAATAAGAAAAGAAAAAAAGGAAAGAAAAAAGAAAGAAAAGAAAGAGAAAAGAGAGAGAAGAGAAAGAAGAGAAAACTAGAATGAAGAAAGGGAAAAAGAGTAAAGGAAAAAGAAGAGAGGAAAGCGAAGAAAGAAAAAAAGAGAAGAAAGATAAGAAAAAGAAATAAGAATGAAGAATAGAGGTAGAAATGAAAGAAAAGAAGAAATAAAAAAGTGGAAAAACAGTAGAGAAATAATTATAGAGAAAGAAGAATAGAGAAAAGAAAACACAGAACTCAAAACCGAGAAATGAAAATACAGAAAGGTAAGAATACAAATGAAACGAAAGAAAGAAGAAAATATAAAATACCAAAGAATAAAGAAAAAAGAAAAAAAGCGAAAAGAGAAAAGAGAAAAGAAAGAAGAGAAAAGAGAAAAAGTGGATACAGTATAAAGAATAGAGAACAGGAATGAGAAACAAGAATAGAGAAAAAAAGAGAACAGAGAACAAAAAAATTAAAGTAGGAAAAGGTGAAAAGAAAAAAGAAAAATGAGAAAAGAGAAAAAAAGAGAAAAGAGAGAAGAAAAAAAAGGGCAAAGATGAAAGTAAAGAAGAAGGAAGAAAAAGAAGAATATAGATTAAAAAACAGAGAGGAGAAAAGGGAAAAGATAAGAGATAATATAAAGTTTTAACGTCATTGTTTGGAATTTAAACTCTTAAGTCATAAAATTTGAAACGTTAAATAGGATAAGAGCAAGACTAGTTTTGATCAAATTTTTAAATATCACTAAAAATATTTTGATGTCAGATTTTGAAGGAAGCTACCAAGGAGAAGAGATAAATAAAAATCAGAGAAAAGGAAAGAGAAAAGTGAATTAGAAAAATAATGAAAAAAACGTAATGGGAGACAGAGAAAAGAAAAAAAAACGAAATATAAAGAATAGAGATTAGAAAAACAGGAAAGAAATAAGGTAGAAGAGAATTAAAAAAAGAGGGCAGAGAAACAAAAAAAAAAAGAACAGAAAACCGAGAAATGAAAAAAGGGGAAAAGGGAAGAGAGAACAAAAAGAAAAAAGCGAAAATGAAAAATTAAAAGGTGAATGGATAAAGGAGAAAAGAAAAGAGAATATAGAATAGAGTTAAAAATAACAGGAAAAAGAAAAGGGAAAAGAAAACAGAAAATTCAACGCTTCGACGTCATTGTTTGGAATCCGAAAACTTGAGCTATAAAACTCGGGACGTAAAAGAGGATAAGAGCAAGACTAGATTTGATCAAATTCTTTAATATTACTCAAAATATCTTCATGAAAGATTGTAAAGAAAAGTAATAAGGAGAAGAGAAGAGAATGGAAAGAAAAAGAGAAAAGAAAAAAGAAATAAAGAAATGAATACAGAAAAAGGTAAAAAGGAAAAAGAAAAAAAAAGGATAAGAAAAATGGAAAAATATAGAGAAAAAAAAGAAAACAGAGAAGAAAAAAAAAGGAAATACAGAATAGAGAGAAAAGAGATTCTCTAAAACTAGAAAGTAAAACATTATACAAGAAAGACTAGATTTGATCAAATTCTCTAATATCACTCAAAATATCTTGTTGAAAGATTTTAGAGAAAAGCAATAAGGAGAAGGGAAAGTAAAAAAATGAGAAAAAAGAGTAGAAAAATAAAAAAAATTAAAAAGTAAATAAATAAAAGAGAAAAGAAAAAAGAAAATAAAAGACAGAGAATAAGGAAAACAGACAAGAAAGAAAGGGAAAAAAGAGAAAAGAGACAGACAAAAGAAAAAAGGGTAAAAGAAAAGAAAAAGAGAAAAGAAGGAATAAGATAAAGGAAAGAGAAATGAAAATAAAGAATAGAGCAAATAAAAAAAGAAAAAGTATGCTACACACTGTATTTTTAACGCGCTCTTACTGCTCCAAACTGTTTTTTCATCGCGTCGTATCCCGGAGGTCCTTTCCTTGCCTTTACTGCACCTTTATCGTATCCGGATCATAATTTTTGATATCATGTGAATAGCCTTTCTAATTGTTCTTGCAGAGAGACCTCCCCAAACATAATAAACTTCTTTCCTCTCTTTCTAGAGTTGTGGCTCGTTTTTTCTCTTTCTCTCTGTCGCGAGATAGGGGGCGAAAAAGAGGGGATCGAAGAGGGTCGGTGGGTGGTTAAAGGGGGTGTTCTTTCCCTCCGTGACGGAGGAGTTGAGAGTGCCGTTGAATATGCATGAGACACAGGTTTCTATCTACCGTCCTAAAAACATCCAACCGACCAGCCTGGCTCTTCGCTCGCCAATCAATGTCCTCCACTGCCGAGTCTCAAAATCTTTCGCGAATAATCACGATAAGCACGACTTGTCGCCAGAACAATAATTGCCTTCATTCCTGCTTCGCTGGAGAACTTTCCACCTCTCCTCGAAAAACTTCACAAGGGAGAATTTTCTCTTTTCTCTAATCTCTATTTTTTATTCTTATTTCTCTTTTCTCTTTCCTCTTTTCTGTAATCTATATTCTCTAATCTCTACTCCCTATTCTCTTTTCTTTCTTCACTTTTCTCTTCTTTCTATTCTCTTTTCCCTTTCCTCGTTTCTCTAATCTGTATTCTCTGTTCTTCTTTCTCTCTTTCCCCCTTTTTTTTCTTTTCCTTTTCTTTCTTTTTCTAATCTCTATTCTCTTTTCTTTTCTTTTTTTTCTCTTTTCTTTATTCTCTATTTAATTGTTTTCTTTTCTTTTCACTTTTCTCTTCTTTCTTTTCTGTTCTCTTTTCCCTTTCTTTTTTTTCTCTTTTCTCCTTTCTCCTTTCTTTTTTCTCTTTTCTCCTTCACCCTTTCTTTTTTATTTCTTTTTCTCTTCTCTTTTTTCTTTTTCTCTTCTTCCTTACCTTTCGTCATTTCTCCCTTTTCTTCTCTTTTTTTCTTTTCTCTTTCCTTTTTTGTCATTTTTCTTTTCTCTTTTCACCTTTTTTCTTATTTATCGGTTCTCTGTTGCCTGTTCTTGTTCCTCTTTTTTTTTATTCTCCCTCCTGTATTTCCCTTTTCTCTTTTCTGTTCTTTTTCTCTTCTTTCTCTTTTGCTCTTCTCTCTCTTCTCCCTTCTTCTTCCTCCTTTATTATTTTAACTTTCTCTTTTTTTCACTTTTGTCTTTTTTCTTTAACCTTACTCTTTTTTTTTCTCTCTTATTTTTTTTCTTTTTTTACTTTTCTTGTTTCTTCTTTCTCCTTTGTACTTTCTCTTTTCTCTTTTATTTTTGCTCTTCTTTTTCTTCTTTCTCTTTTTTTACCTTTTCTCATTTCTCTCTTCTTATTATCTTTTCTCTTTTGTTATTTTTCTTTTTTCTTTTACCTTTTTTTTCTCATTTATTGGTTCTCTGTTTTCTATTTTTGTTTTTTTTCCTTTCTTTTCTTTTCTTTTTCCTGTTTCTCCCTCTTCTCTTTTCTGTTCTTTTTCTCTTCTTTCTCTCTTGCTCTTTTCTCTTGTCTCCTTTCTCATTTATTCATTCTTCTATCACCTTTTTCTTTCATCTTTTCTCTTTTATTTGTTCTCTTTTGCCTTTTCTGTTTTTTTTTCGCCTTTGTTTTTTCTCCTTCATCCTCTCTCTTTTGTTTTTTACCTTTTCTCATTTCACGCTCCTTTTTTCTTTTTTTTTCCTCTTTTCTCTCTTCTCTTCTTTTTTTCCTCTGTTCTCTTTTCTCTTCTTTCCTTTCTCTTTTCTCTTTTTTATTTGGCTCTTCTTTCTTTTTTTATTTTTTCTTTCTTTTGTGTCTCTAATTTGTTTATTTCTTTCTTTTTTCTCCTTTATCTTTTCTCTTTTTTCCCTTCTCTTTTATTTCTCTTTTCTTTTTGTAAAGATTTGATCTTTTTTATTTCTTAGTTCTCTGCTCTCTATTACCTTTTCTTTATTCTTGCTCCTTTTTCTCTATTCTCTTTTTCCTTTCCCTTTTTTCATCTCTTTTGCTTTTCTCTCTTTTCTCCGTTCTCCTTTTTTCTCATTCACCTTCCTCTTTGATCTTTTTCCTTTTATTTGTTCTTTTTTATCTTTTTTCTTTTCTCTTTCTCCTTTATCCTTTCTTTTTCCTCTCTTTTTATCATTTTTTCTCTTTTTTCTTCTACCTTTTCTTATTTCTCTCTTTTTTTTTACTTTTTCCTCTTTTGTCATTTTTCCTTTCTCTTTTTACCTTTTTTTTCTCATTTATTGGTTCTTCGTTCTCTATTTTTGTTTCTCTTTTTCCTATTCTCCCTCCCGTTTTTTTTTCTTTTTTCTGTTTCTTTTTTTCCTTTCTCTTTTGCTTTTCTCTCTTTCCTACTTTTTCTTTTATTTTTTCTTCATTTCTCCTTTTTTCTTTCTCCTTAAGCCTTTCTATTTTCTCTTTTATTTTTTCTCTCATTTTTTTCTCTTCTTTTTCTTCTTGCTCTTCTTTTCTTTACCTTTTTTCTTTTCTTCTTTCTCGTGAGGCAGGGGGGCAAGGGTGGTGCGAAATGTGACATCACACACAGAAAATATTAAAGAAAAAAACGATCTTTTAAAAATGCTCGAACAAAGAAGAATTAGTGATTTTATTCTGCACCCTTACTATTATTTAAAATATTTTTTAAGGGGATTTCTACAGATTTTAAAAATTTCAACTATTTTTGCAGTTATTAATGAGTTAGATTTTTAGGAATTTTGAGGCATTTTGAAATAGGTTTTGGAATTTTGGAAGGATTTTAGAGAGATTTGAAAAATTTCAAGAAACTATAAAATATGTTATAAGGGACTTTTTATAAATTTCAAAAATTTCGATCAATTTGAACGATTTTTACAGTTTTTAAAGAATTTTAAGGGATTTGAAGGTGTCAATAGGAAAAGCGAGTCAAAAAGAGAGACAGAGAGTGATGAGAAAAAGGGGCCAAAAAAAATGAGGAAAAGAGAAGAGGAGATAAGAGAGTTGTCAATAGCAATAAAGAGGAGAGTCTAGAGGAGAGAAGACAGTTAATAGAAACAAAGAGAAGAGTCTAGAGGAGAGGAGAAGAGGGTCTAGAGGAGAGGAGAGGACAGTCAAGAGCATAGGAGCGTCAAGAGAAGAGATCAGTCAAGACAAGAAAATACGAGACGAGAAAGCAGTCAATAGGAATGGAGAGGAGAGTATAGAGGAGGAGAGAGGACAGTTAATAAAAATAAAGCAGAGAGTCTAGAAGAGAAGAGAGGACAGTCAAAAAGAGAGGAGTGTCAAAAGGAGAGAACAGTCAAGATAAAAAGAGACGAGAGGAGAAAACAGTCAAAAGGAATGGAGAGGAGAGTCTAGAGGAGGAGAGAGGACAGTTAATAGAAATAATGAAGAAAGTCTAGAAGAGAAGAGAGGACAGTCAACAAGAGAGGAGTGTCAAAAGGAGAGAACAGTCAAGATAAGAGAAAAGGAGAGGAGAGTACAGTCAATAGGAATAGAGATGACAGTCAAGAAGAGAGGAGAGTCAAAAGGAGAGAGAAGTTATAAGGCGGGTCAAAAGGAGAGATGAGGAGAGTCAATTAAAGAGAATAGGAGGGTCAAAAGGAGAGGAGAGTCAAAAAAAAAAAGACCATGAAAATAAGCAAAATCAGAAATCAGACCGGTCTTACTAACTCACTGAATCAGTCTCTATTTATCAAAAATATCATAAATTTCCTTACGCAAATAATAGACACTCCTTAACAATTTCTTTTAACATTAAAAAAATAAAATAATAAAAAAAATTTTGTAAGAGGTTTTTGAGAAAGCTCTCCTGATTAGAGATAATTATGTAGATACGCGAATTCCGGAGGTCTGAAAGACTTTGGGGTGTGAGCGATCGTAAACCATCGGACACTTTCTTTTGTCAGGCGTCGAACTAAAGGGAGGTGCCGGTACGAAATGAAATTAAACGCATTTCTTTTCCGCATCTCTTTCGTCGACAAAAACGTGCGTGGACATTGGCTCTTTATATCCCATGGGGGCAAACGGGAATTATGAAGGAGCAGTGGAGGCTCGTTAAAGTCTTCTCCACAAAGTCCCTCCTTTAAACAAACATTGCAAAAAGTAAGCGAATACTCTTAAGAAGTGGCAAAAACTATCTTCTTAAACAAACAATTAATTTCAGGGTTCACTTTTCTCTGAGGGAGAATAATTATGCTTGACTGAGAGACCTTTCATCATTTTCTTAATTAATTTAAGTATATTTTTTGAAAAAGTAGTTATTAAATTTAATTGTTCAGGTTATTAAATTAAATGTCAAGTGTTCCCTATTTAAGGTATTTTTGATGAGTGGAAACAAATTTAGTGAATAATAAGATCAGTCTTATTCCTGACTTTGGCAATTTTTGTGATTGAAATTCATCTTCTATCAAAATCGAGGAAAATAATGGTAAAATTTGTAGTCATCTTCTTTCCTCTTTTCTTCACTGTCCTCTTTACTCCTCTTGAATGTCCTCTCCTCTCCTTCTTTCTTGACTCTTCTCTTTTTTTGACTGTTCTCTCCTCTTGACTCTTCCCTTCTCTTCTTTTGACTATCCTCTCCTTTCCTGTTGAATGTCCTCTCATTTAGACTTTTCCCTCCACTCCTTTTGACTTTCCTCTCTATTTCTACTGACTCTGTACTCTTCTCTCCTCCTTACTTTTCTTGGCTATCCTCTTCTCTTAACTCTAAATTGACTTTGTAGAATTCCTTGAATTGTCTTAATTCCTGGAATTATTTCGACTTTGTAAATTCTTTTAATTTCTAGTGTTATTTGAATTTCTTGAATTCTTCCAATTCCTGGAATTGTTCGAGTTCCTTGAATTCTGTTAATTCCCTGAATGATCTTAATTCCTTGTATATTCCGAATTTCTTCAGTTATCTATATTCCTTACATTAGAAAAATTTCCTAAATTTTTCAAATTGTGAGAAAAACCTGAATGCACGCGGAAATCCCCTAATCCCTTTGATTCTCTAAAATGTATGATTTTTCGGAAACTCTCAAAATTCCTGAAATTTTGGAATATTTAAAATTCTCTGAATTCTTTAAATTATCTCAATTCCTTGATTTATTTCAATTCGTTGAAATTTGTGAATTCAAGGAATTCTCTGAATTTCTGTAATTCTTTGAATTACTCTCCTCTTGACTATTTTCCCCTCTTCTTTTGGTTGTCTCCTTTTCTTAATTAACCTTTCCTCTTGACTCTTCTTTTCAATTCTGTTGACTCTATTCGCCTCTCCTATTGACTGTACTCATCTCTAGACACTCCTATCCACTTCAATTGTCTCTCCTTTCCACTTTCATTGACACTTTCCTTTCCCCTCGTCACCTCTCTTCTTGACTCACATTTAAACTTGAAACTCCTCTTTTCTTCTCGTGACATTTCTTTCCCCTCCTCTTGACATTACTCTTTACTTGACCGCACTCTTCTCTAGATTTTCTTCTCCACTGCTTTTGACTGTTTCACTGCTATGAAATAGGAGTAGAGAGGAGAGTCTAAAGGAGAGGGCATTCAAGAAGAGTGAAAAGCGGAAATGAGAGAAGAGAAGAGCCGAGAGGAAAAGACAGTCAAAAGAAAAGAAAATGTGAGTTAAGATGAGAGAAAAGTCAAAAAAAGTTGAGAGAAGAAAAAAAGAAAATGAAAGAAGAGTGTCCATAGAAGTGCAAAAGAGAGTCTAGGGAAGTAGAGAAGAGAGCTTTTTCCTCTAGACTCTTCTCTCCACTAGTATCAATTCACCTCTCTACCTCTACTGACAATCTTCTCTTATCTTTTCTCTCTTCTTTGCTTTTTTTCTTGACTCTTTTCTGCTTTAGATAGTCCTCTCCTCTTGACTATCCTCTCCTCTTAATTTTTTTTTCCTTTGGACTCTTCTCTCCTATTGACCTTCCTCTCCCCTATACTTCTCTCTCCACTTCTATTGACACTCTTTTCTCCTCTCTTCTTTTCTTGACTCTTCTCTCCTCTTAAGTGTCCTCTTCTTTTAATTCTCTCATTTTGACTCTTTTCTCCTTTCATATTGACTTTTCTCTCTGAATTCCTTGTTTTATCTCAATTCCTTAAATTCTTTGAATACCTGAAATTATTTAAGTTTCTTAAATTCTTTCAAACTTTTAAATTACGTCGATTCCTTGAATTATCTTAAATCCTTGAATTATCTGAATTCTTCGAATTATCTCAATTCCTGGAATTCCTTGCATATCTTAAATGCTTTGAATTACTTAAATTCTCTTAATTCCCAAAAACTTTTTCAATTTTCTTGATTCCTCATTTTTCAAGAATTGATTCAATTGCTCAAATTGCGTGAAAACCTTGAATTAGCACGAAAATCCTTGAATTATTTGAAATCTAGACATATGAAAATTCTCTAAAGTCCTTGAACCAAATCAATTCCTTAAATTCTCTAAAATCACTGAATTATCGCAATTTTAAAATTTTTTTTTTAATTCCTTGATTTTCCGAATTCCTAAATTTTTCTCAATTTCTCAAATTCTTTGAATTCCTTGAATTTTCTCAGTAGTACAAATTCTCTGAATTCCTCGAATTATCTCAAATCTTTTAACTCTCCGAATGCTTTAAATTATCTCATTTCCTTAAATTTTTTGAATTCCTTAAATTATTTCAGTCTCTTGAATTTTCCAAATTTCCTTAATTATTTTAATCATTTAAATTTTTAGAATTTCTTGAATTATCTGAATTCCTTGAATTATCTTAAATCCTTGAATGCTTCGAATTTCATAAATTATTTTAATTCCTTTCATTCTCAGAATTTTTTGAATTATTTCAATTTCTTAAATTCTTTAGTTTTGGAATTATTTGAATTCCTTAAATTCTTCAAATTCTTGGCATCCTTGAATTACCCTCCTCTTCTCTTGACTCTCCTTTCCTCTTGACTGTCTTCTCCTCTTGACTCTTCTCTTTTCTCCTTTTGAATGTCTCTTCTTATCTTCTATTGAGTCTTCTCTCCTCTAGACTCTCCTCTCACTCCTATTGACTCTCCTTTTCACTTTTATTAACTTACTTTTTCACTTCTATTGGAACTTCTCTCTCGGCTTCCCTCTTTTTTTCTTGACTCACCTCTCCACTTGAATCTCTTCTCCTCTTGACTCTCTTCTCCTCTCCTTTTGAGTCTTCTTTCTTCTTATATTGACTGTCCTTTCCTTTAGACTCTCATCTCCACTCCTAATGACTCTCCTTTACACTTCTATTGACACTGTCTTCTCTTTTTTTTCCTAACTCTCCTCTCCTTTGGCCTGGCCTCACCTATTGGCACTCCTGTTTTCCCCATTTGACTTTATTCTTCTCTCTTATTGACTGTCTTCTTTTCATTACTCTTCTCTCTATTTCTTTTAACTCTCCTTACCACTTCTGCTGACGCTCGGCTCTTCTCTCTTCTCCTTTTTTTTTCTTTTTTTTTTTTACTTTTGTCTCCCTTTGACTCTCCTCTCCTTTTCTCTTGACTGTGCCCTCCTCAAGACTGTAATCTTTACTCCTTTTGTCTGTCCTTTTCACTTCTATTGCCACTTTCGTCTCCTTCCGCTTGCTCTCTGCTCCTTTCTTCATTTATTGACTCTCCTTTTTTCTCCTCTTGACTCTTCTTGTCTCTTGACTGCCCTCTTCTTTGGACTTTCCTCTTTACTCCTATTAACTATGTCGCTCCCATTCAGAAGGAGTGGAGACTCTAGAGAAGAGGACCATCAAGAGGCGAGATAGTGTCAATAGGAGCAGGAGAAAGAATTTAGAGGAGAGGAAAGGAGAGTCAAAAGAAGAGAAGAGGAGAGTCAAGAGAAGAGGAGAGTCAAGAGAAGAGAAGAGGATATTGATTCTCCTCTCCTCCACTGTGTCACGATATAGAGTCTCTAAAGATTAAAAGTGGTGAAAAAAAGAGGGAGTTGGGGAAGAAAAAGAAATCTGAAGGAGAAGAAGTAGAAGGATAGATGCTGGGTGTGCTGAGCGAGGAAAGTGGGAGAAGGAAGGAAAGAAAAATAAAAGAATAATAAGATAGAAACAAAAAGAACAGGACAGGATAAAAAGAAGCAATAAGAGAGGATGAAGTGAGAGGAAGAAGCGGATTATTGGGATCAATTTACGACAGTCCATGAATTTTCTAACTTATATATGAAGAGAGAAATAGTTCATTAATAAAATTTATTTATGATTAATGACAAAATTTGCTGCAATTTAGATATCTTTTGAACAAAGAAGAAATGCTGGCATCGACAAGCAATCAATCAATCTTCGGATCTGCAGACTCATTATCTTCTCTTCTCGTCTCTTGCACAAAACATTAAATAAAGGAATCGAAGAGCTTAAGGATCCTAAAAATTAAGTTTCAGGAAGTAATGAAAAAAATTTTAAATTCGTCAGCAAACAAAGTCTGTAGAATGGTGAAGAGGGAAAGCAAGGAGAGGAAGTAAAATAAGTAAAAAGTAGGAGCGGAGAAAGGAGGAGTTGATAAAGGGAAGTAGGGATTGGTAGTAAGGGCTAGAAGAGTAGCCAAATGTTTGGGTTGGAAAATGGCAGAAGGAGGTTAGGGAAAACATTGAAAGGAAAATAGGGATAGTGTATAAGGGATGGAAGGAGATAACATAAGAATAGGATTAAATAGGACAAGATAGCATTGAATTCGATGTGATAGGATAAGAAAACGTAGGGAGAGAGATAAAGTAAGATAATGAGTAAGATGGAGAGGAGCATATTCAGGATCAGTCTGCTACTACTTTTCTTTTTTTCTCTTCTACTATCTTCTTTTTTCTTCTTTTCTCTTCTTTTCTCTTCTCTTTTCATTCATCTGTTCTTCATACTTTTTCCTTGAGAAGTTAAGGAGGCAAATTTCTAGAACAGAAAGTAAAAAGTAGAAGTAAGAAAGGTATGAAGTAGTAAGGGAAGAAGATGTAGAAGGAAGGAAGTAAGAATAGAAAATAATGTTGGAGATCGAAAGGAGAGTAAGAAATGTGTTTGGGACGAAAAGACAGGATCAGATAGGATAGGATAGAATAGGACACGTAAAGATATAATAATTGAATGGAGTCAGGATAAATGATAAACTTTGCCACAACTTAGAGATCTTTTGAATGAGGGAGGAATGGTGTCATCGACGAGCGCCAAAGTTATACGACGGTGCTAACACAGGGTTCGAGGATATCAAAGGGGAATACGAGGGATATCAATCCCCAGATCCACAGACTCAGTACTATACCTATCCGGGACCACGCTTTAGCAGTTCTCAACCACGAAATCCTTCGTTTGAATTTATCGCAGTCGTAACCCGACGATTTCATCCACACTCGCCTTACCCCCTCCCCTCTCACCAACCTACCAGTTTTTCCCAGTTTCCGCTTAGCAGTCCAGATTCCAGATCATAAGGCACCTATAAAAATAAAGAATCCCCATCCTATTTTCTGAACCTAAAATCCGCAGTGAATTTTGGAATAATTCTTATTTTTCTGATCAGGAAAGCTCTTTCTACTTTACAATCATTTCTGACTTCCTTTAAATTTTCTAAGCTCCTTGAAATTCGCTAAATAATCAAAATTTTTTTAATTCCTTCGAATTAATTTCCTGAAATTCTTAGATCACCTGCAAACCATAAATTCCCTGATATCCACGAATTCCTTGAAATAATTAAGTTCTCCGAATTTCTTGAATTCTCTGACATCCCTGCAATTATCTGAAATCTTTTAATTCTGTGAATAACATAGTTTTTCTTAATTACCTAAATGCTCTTAAAGCATTAAATGGTCCAAATACTCTAGAATACTTTATTTCAATTTTCTGCAATCCTTAAATTCACGAAATTACTTGCATTTTTAAATTTATCATTTTCTTAGAATTCCTTTTACTCTTCAAATTATTTCAATTCTTTGATTTATTTAAATTTCTTTAATTCTCTGAATTCTTGAATTCTTTAAATTCCTCAAATTTCTAGAATTTCTTGAATTCTCTAAATTACTTGAATTCTATGAATCCCTTCAATTCTATGAGTTCCTTTAATTAAATTAATTTCCTGCATTATAGCAATTCCTTAGATTCTATAAATTGCTTAACTTCTATGAATTCCCTAAATTCTATGTGTTTCCTTAAATTCTATCAATTCCTTTAATTTCTTCAATTCTGAATTTCAAATTCCAAATTTCTTAAATTTTATGTATTCCTTAAATTATCTTAATATCTTGAATTCTCTCAATTTCTTGAATTATATAAATTTCTTGAATTATACGAATTCCTGGAATTTTCAAGATTCCTTTATTTATCTGAATTTCTTTAATTATCTCAAATCCGTAAATTCTCTAAATTTCTTAGTTTATCTTAATTGCCGCAATGATTTGAATTGCTTAAATTCTCTTCATTCCTGAAATTATTTGAGTCTTTCGAATTCTCTTGGCTTCTGTAATTATTTAAAATTCTTGTGTTTACCGAATTTCTTGAATTGGCACAATTTTTTGCATTTTCTGAATACCTGGATTTATTACAATTTACTAAATGCTGTTAATTCCTGGAATTCTTCAAATAGACCAAATTTTCTTAATTTTCTGAATTTCTTTAATCATCTAAATTTCTTATATTTTCTAAATTCCTTAAATTCCCTGAAATCTGTGAAAATTCGAAATTTTTATGAATTTTTTTGATTATTTCAATTCCTCGAATTTTCTAAATGCCTTGAATCATCTCAATATCTTGAATTCTCTTAATTCTTTGATTTACCTGAAATCATCCAATTATCTTAGTTCTTTGAATTCTCCGAATTAATTAACTTTTCCGAATCTCTTGAATTATTTCATTTCCTTGAATTATTTAAATTCCTTAAGCTCTTTGAAATCCTAGAATTATTTGAATTCTTTTAATTCTCTTAATTCCTTAAATTTCTTTATTTACTTGAATCATCCTGATTTCTAGAATTTTTTTAATGAATTAAATTCTTCGAATTGCTGGAATTATTTGAATAACTTGAATTTTATTAATTTCTGGAATTCTCTAAATTACCTAAATTTGTTCAATTTCTGGAATTCTTAAAATTACTTGAATTCTCGGAATTTCTTAAATTATCTGAAGTACTTGAGTTCTTTACGTTTCTGAAATTCTTTAAATTACCAAAAATCTCTGAATTCTCGGAATTTTTCTGATTGCTCGAATTCTCACAATACCTAAATTTTTTTGAATTATTCAAATTTATTATACTTTATAAATTATTCGAATTAATAAAATTCCTTAAATTTATTAAATTGCGTTAGAGCCCTGAATTTCTTTGAAAGTCCCTAAATCCTTTTAATTCTCTAAAGCCTATGATTTTTTGGATTCCTCAAATTTCTTGAAGTCTGGAAACATTCAAAATCCTCTGAATTCCTTAAATGACCTCAATTTATGAATTCTCTTAATGCCTTAAGTTATCTCAATATCTGGAATTCTCTCAATTCCTTGAATTATCTGAATCTTTAGAATTATCACAATTCATTAAATTATCCGAACTCCTTAAATTATGTGAATTCTTAGAATTCTCCGAATTCCTAGAATTATCTTAATTCTTCGAATTCTCCAAAATCCTTGAATTATCTCAATTCTCCGAATTTCGCGAATTCCTTGACTTATCTCAATTCTTTAAATTCCCCGAATTCTTCGAATTCCTCAAATTATTTCAATTCCTCGAATTTTTTAAATTCCTTAAATTATTTTAATTCCGTGAATTGTTTGAATTCCTAGAATTATTGGTATTGCCTAAAGTCTCCTAATTTTTGGGAATTCTTTGAATTACTTAAATTCTCAGAATTCCTGGAATTCTTGGAATTACTTAATTTTTTCGATTACTTCGATTCTCCAAATTCCTTTGATTTTTTGAATAATTTGAGTTCTCTGAATTTTTGAAATTCTTCAAATTGCTTGAATTTTCTGAATTCCTGGAATTCTTTGAATTACTTAAATTTTTGAATTCCTGGAATTTTTTTACTTACTTAAATTGTCTGAAATCTAACATTTTTCTTATTTTGCTAAATTCATCTAAAATTATTGATTATTCTGAATTTCCTAAATTCTATAAATTCTCTTGATTTTCCAAATTCCTACGAAACCTTGTTTTCCCTGAATTTCTGAAGTTCCCTGAACTCATTGAATTACCTAAATTTTCTGAATTCCTAAAAGTCATTGGGAACCAAGGTCATTCAAACTAAATCAAGAAATTGATAACAATTGAAAAAAATTAGATAATTTAATGTATAAACAATTTATTATTGTCTTTAGCAATTGTCTCTTCAAATACGGCTAGAAAGTCGCAGTTTTTTTAAAAATTTCCACTTTTTATCCAATTTTTGATTGGAGTGAGATACTTCTTGATTCACAAATATAATTGTTCTAACAATTTATTATTATCTTTAATAATATTGTCTTAGAATAATGCTACAAATTGCAGTTTTTTTTTAAATTTTTCACTTTTTGTCTAATTTTTGATTATATTCAGGTAATTTATTAATTAAAGTAACAAAATTATTGTTCAAACATTTTGTTAATATTTAATATAATATCATCTTCAAATAATGTTAGAAACTAGCGGCTTAGTCTGAAATATTCAACTTTTTCTGCATCCTCTGCTTTAAATTTGGTGATAATTATCTAAATTTGACAACAAAAATTGTTTAAATAAGTTATTATTGTTAGAAAATATCTTTTTCTACAGTAATTCTAGATAGTTGCGTTTGTTTTTCAATTTTCCACATTTTGTTAACTTTTTAATTACTTAGTAAAAAATAGTGTGTGAAATTTGAGAAACATCATTCTTTAAACAATTTATCATTGTTTACAGTTATCTTTTTTTAGATAATTGCTAGCGAGTTGCGGTTCTTTCTAAATTTTTCAACTTTCTGTCAACTTTTAAATTCGCAAGTTATTAAATAATGCAAGTTAGAAACAAATATAAAATAATTAAATAATCAAATAAATTGTTTAAACAACCAGTTATGTGAATCCGCATTAATTATTACCTCACTCAGTGAAGAGTGTACATATAGCTGAAAATTTCAGAAAAAACTGCAATTATTATTAACAAAAATAATAAATTGTTTAAAAAATTATTATTTTTTTAAATAATAACTATTATATCACTCGAATTAAAAATTGGACAAAAATTGGAAAATTTGTGAAAAAACACACTCTCACTCTATTCTAAGAGAAAATTGCTAAAAACAATAACAAATTGTTTTAAAAAATTATATGAACATCTTATTATCAGTATGAAGCAGTATATAATGTATTAGAAAGAATTTGTTTGTTAAAAAACCTAGAAAAATCATTATAAGCCTCAAAAACTCGCATAACACTTTTTTCACTTATGGGGTTTTTTGAGACTCTATAAAGCAGACTTGTTGAGGTGATATTTCAAAAGTGGTATTTTATTTATATTGTATGACTTATAAAAAATTTTGACTTTTAGATTGATTCAACTAATATTTTTGATTTTCCATAAAATTTACAAAAACGTATTTTTTCCATATGGGAAACACGTGTTACACCTTATGGGGCTTGTGCCACCTATAAATATATTTTTTTCAAAAAACTCTATTATTTAATTATTTAAAAAAAATATTTTTTCAGTTCTTTGTACTTTTAGAGATCTCTGATTTTTGCGAAACGACACTAAACCTCCTTACGTAACTTTTCTAGCGATGATTGTCACAAGGTTCAAGAACGAAAATGTCGTTGTGACAACGCTAGATCGTAAATCTAAAGTTAAGTTCGCGTACCGTGGCAGTTTACGAATAGAATACAATTCTCTGTCCGTTAGAGGAGAGACGTTGAAAATTGAGTAGAATGGAAAAAAAGTGCTGAATACTGCAAGATCTTGATGTTGCAGTGCGTAAGTGGAAAAAGACAGTTACGAAAAGCCAGCTTGAGAACCCCAATCTCCATCTTTATATTCTAAATCAGAGACAGAATTGAAAAAATTCAAAAATAATTCTTTAAAGTATTTTCGATTTTTCAATTTTCTTTTATCTTCCCTTTTCTTCAAATTTTTTTTCAGAAAATCTAGAAAAAAAACTGAAAATAGAAGCAACTGCAAGATCTTGATGCTGCAGTGCACAAGAGGAAAAAGACAGTTACGAAAAGCCAGCTTAGGAACTCGACTCTTCCATTTTCATATTCTAAATAAGAGACAGAATTTAGGAATTCAAAAGTGCATCTTTAAAGTTTTTTACTTTTTCAAATTTTCCTCTATCTTTTCCTCTTCTGAGATTTAAAATAAAATCTATAAAAAAAACTGTGTAGATATTGAAATCCGTCAGCAAGTGCCATTGCGTTTTATTTACTACAGAAGCAATTGTTTGTTGGCGACAGCAAAGAAATTTACATCAGTAATAAAAAAACAAACGTCCAGTGCAGAAGTCTCTATGGGTTTTCATCATGCCATAATAAGTATGTCCCATGGGAGAAAAATATATTTCCGTTTCTGTTATTTGTGACATTTGACGAAATCTGCATAGAGTAGTCCAAATTTGTACTTGTTAAAATTTATTTTTGGTCATCGATGCCCAGATATTTTTTTATTTCTCGAAATAAGAATAGTTTTCACCCAATAAATTTTAATTTTGATCCTCACCTTCTTGTATTGTGTCTGGAAAATGCCCCATAATAATTCCAAATAGCTGTTTTGTCTGAAATTAATAATAAAGACTATTATCTTTCTATTTCTCTTCGACAATTACTATTTTTGTTCAACAATTAAAAAGTTTTGAGGCATGTCCTTTATAGTTTTTTATTTTTTGGACAATCACTATTTGTTTAAACAATTTTTTTTCCAGTAAAGCGTGAAAAAGTACTATTTTTTGATAC
Organism: Amphibolips quercusostensackenii; assembly: GCA_032357855.1. NCBI lineage: Eukaryota > Metazoa > Arthropoda > Insecta > Hymenoptera > Cynipidae > Amphibolips > Amphibolips quercusostensackenii. The sequence goes on along the minus strand of JAUELO010000008.1, from coordinate 1,498,100 downwards.
TGTTTTAGATACTGTGATGCTTAAAGCAATATATTATTTTAAGGGATGTGTCAAGTCAGGGGAAAGGGGGGTAGAAAAGGAAATGGACTATTCGTATCGAAATCTCGAAACAAGTAGCTAAACTTGTGAAAAAGAATGGATTATTCATGCCGAATTTTAGGACAATGAGACGCTTCAATTTATTTTGCAATTTTTCGATCAATCTTTATTTTTATCATTTTTTTCCAACAAATTGTGAAAACTTACTGGTTTTTTAAAGTAATTAAAAAATTAACAAATAAAAAGTGTAGCATTTTTTTGAATATTGGACAATTATTTAAATAATTTCTATGTTTTTTGAATTCACTGCATTCCTTGAATTTTCTGAATTTCTTCAATTCTTTGAATTCCTTGAATTCTATCAATTACTCGAATTCTACGAATTCTTTAAATTCTAACAATTCCTTAAATTCTACGAATTCCTTGAATTTGTCGAATTCCTTAAATTCTACGAATTCCTTGAATTTGTCCAATTCCTTAAATTCGTCAAATTCCTTCAATTCGTCAAATTCCTTGAATTCTTTGAATTCCTTGAATTCTTTGAATTCCTGGAATTCGCCGAATTTCTCGAATTTGTCGAATTACTAGAATTCTACCAATCCCTTGAATTCCACGAATTCCTTGAATTCTTTGAATTTCTTGAATTCTATAAATTCCTTTAATTCTTTTTATAACTTAAATGATCTTAATTCCTTAAATTATCTAAATTCCTTGAGCTCTCCGAATTTTTTAAATTAGCTGATTCATTGAATTGTACAAATTCATTGAATGCTACAAATTCCTTGAATAAAACAAATTTCTTAGATTATACAAATTCCTTAAATTCTACGAATTCCATAAATTCTACGAATTCCTTAAATTTTACAAATTCCTTGAATTCTACGAATTTCGTAAATTCTATGAATTACATGAATTCTCTAAATTCCTTGAATTCTGCGAATTCGTGAAATTCTACAAAATCCTCTAATGCTACGTATTCCACGAATTGTACAAATTCCTTGAATGTTATGGATCCCATAAATTTTGCAAATTCCTTGAATTCTACGAATTTCTCGAATGTTACAAATTCCATGAATTCTTAAATTTCTTAAGTTTTAAGAATTCCTTGAATTTTACGATTTCTTTAAATTCTACGAATTCGTCAAATTCTACGAATACCTCGAATTTTACGGATTCCTTTAATTCTCCGGATTCCTCGAATTTTACGAATTCCTCGAATTTTACGAATTCCTCGAATTCTACGAATTCCTCGAATTCTACGAATTCCATGAATTCTTTGAATTCCACGAATTTCTCGAATCTACGAATTATAAGAATTCCTCGAATTCTACTAATTCCTCAAATTCTACAGATTCCTCAAATTCTACAAATTCCCCGAATTCTACGAATTCCTTGAATTCTACGAACTCCTTGAATTCTACGAATTTCTTGAATTCTATGAATTCTTTGTGTTCTATGAATTCCATGGATTTTACGAATTGCATTAATTTTATGAATTCCATGAATTCTATGAATTTTATAAGTTCTATAAATTCCCTAATACCTAATACCTAATTCTTTCAATTATTTGAATTCTTTTAAAAACTCAAATTATCTCGATTTCTTGAATTCTCTAAATTGCTTGAGCTCTCCGAATTCCTTAAATTCCCTGAATTCCTTGAATTACTTAAGTTTCTTGAATTATTCAATTTTTTAAATTATCTGATTTCCTTGCATCCACAAAATTCCTTGAATTATCTCAATTCCTTTAATTCTTTGAATTTCTGGAATCTAAAATCTTTATTTTTTCGGTCATCCTTAAATTTTCTAAGCCTTGAAAATATTCAGAATTCTCTGAATTCGTTGAATTTACTGAGATAATTCCTGTAATTCATTGAATTTCCGCAATTCTCTGAATTCCTGGAATTCTTATTATCATTTCAATTCTCTAAATTCCTGGAGTTATTTAAATTACTGAAGTTCTCTGAACTTCTGTAATTACTTAAATTCTTTGGATCCTTTGCATTTTCTGAATTTCTAGGATTCTTTAAATCCCTTGATTTCTCTGAATTTCTGGAATTCTTCGAATTACTTGAATGATCTCAATTTTTTTAATTTTCTGAATTCTTTAAATTACCTCCATTTATTTCATTCAATGAATACCTGTAATCTAAATTCTATGATTTCTCGGAAATCCTGAAATTTCTTGGAACCTGAAGCTATTTAAAATTCTCTGAAATTTTTGAATTCCCTGAGATCCTGCAATTTCCTTTATACTTCGGTTCTCTGAATTCCTTGAAATATCTCTATTCCATAAATTTTTTCCATACGTCAATTTTCTCAGTTCCTGGAATTCTTAAAATTACTTGAATTCTCTGAATTCCTTTGAATTCTGAAATCATTCCATTTACTTGAATTTTTTGAAATTACAAAAATTCTTTAAATTTCCTGGTTTCACTGAATTCCATTAATTTCATCAGTTCCTTGAATTCTCTAAATTCCTTAAATTATCTCAATATATTAAAATCTCTTAATTCCTTAAATTATCTGAATTTCTTACATTATTTTAATTCTTTGAATTCTTGGAATGCCTTGAATTATCTTAAATCCTTGAATACTCTATATGCCATAAATTCTCTTCATTTCCGAATTCCATGTATAACTTAAATATTTTCAATTCCCAGAATTCTCTAAACTCCTGAAATTATTTGAGTTCCTAAAATTATCCTAAAGCCTGGAATTCTTTGAATTATTTGCATGATCTGAATTCAGAGAATTCTTTAAATTACCTAAATACTCCAAATTCCTGGAATTCTTAAAATTACAAGAAGGTAATGAATTACTATAATTCCTGAAGTTATTTGACTTATTGGAATTATCTAGATTTCCAGGATGTTTTAAATCACTTTAATTCATAAAATTTCTGGAATTTTTTAAATTATCTCAATGTATTAAATTTTTTTAATTACATGAATTACCTGAATTCCTTGAATTATATGAATTTCTTAAATTATCTCAATTTCTTGAATACTTTGAATTACTTTAATTATATGAATTCCTGAAATTAACGCAATTCTTTGAATTCTCTGAATTCCTTTAATTATCTCTATATCTTGAATTCTATCAATTACTTGAATTATCTAAATTCTTTAAATTACCGCAGTCTTATTAATTCTCTGAATTAATTGAATTACTTCAATGCTGTGAATTCTCTAAATTTTTTAATAATTTTTAATTTCTTGAAATCTCTTAATTCCTTGAATTCTTTGAATTTCCTGAATTCTCTAAATTCATGAAATTCTAGGAATAACTGGAATTCTAGGAATTAATGGAATTCTGGGAATTCCTAGAATTCCTTAAATCACTTGAATTCTCTGCAGTCATTAAACTATTTTAATAACTTGAATTCTCTGAATTCATTAAACTCTTTGAATTACTTGAATTCTCTTAAATCATGAAATTTTTTTAATTACTGGCATTCTGTAAATTTCTGGAATGAATTACATTCTTTGAATTCTCTAAATTCCGTAAATTTTCTGAAATCCTTGAATATCCTACATTTTCTTAATTTCGTCAGTTCTATGAACGTGAATAACTATTTGAATTTCTTAAAATCTGTGATATTTTTGAATTGTCTGAATTCCATAAATTTTAAGTGTTCTGACATTTCCTCAAAATCTTAGATTTCCAGAATGCGCTCTAAAGCCGCTAGAATCTCCTAAATTCTCTGAAATATATTTCACGATAATCCTTGAATTCCCTCAATTTTTTGAATTTGCTTTAATTATATAAATTCCTTAAATTCTTCAATTTCCTGAAATCTTCTTAGTTACACCAAGTCTCTCAATTTCGGAAATTTCCTAAAGTCCTTGATTTTCTTAAATTTACTGAATTGCCTAAATTCTTTGTATTTCTTCATTTTTCTAAATTTGCTGAATTCTTTTACTTTGCTGAATTCATCAAATTTCTTAAATAGTTGGTTTTTTTTTTTGAAAATACGAAATTTTTTGAATACTCTCGAGTGCTTAATGTCTTCGAATTATCTAAAAATTTTTGATTACCTGAGTTCCTTAAATAATCTAAACTTTGTGGATTCGCGAATCTGGAAATTACTACAATTCTCTGAATTCCGTAAATTTTTTCAATTCTTTGACTTCCCTGAATTCTTTCAATTCTAGAAATTTCTTGAGTTGTACTAATTCTCTAAAATCCCCAAAATTTTATGAATAACTCTAAGTTCTCTGGAATCCTGGAATTTCTAAATTTCTTTAATAATCTCAATTTCCTCAATTCCCCGAAGTGCCTGAATTTTCTGAAGTGCCTTAATTGATTCCCAAATTTCCCTCAAATTGATTCTTTAATTTCTCTGACATTGATTCTCCAATTTCCCTGAAATTGATTTTCCGATTTTCCGATATTCCTAAAATTGATTCTCAAATTTTCCTAAAAGTGATTTACCCATATCCCTAAAATTGATTTATCAATTTCTCTAGAATTGATTCTCCAATTTCCCCAAAATTGATTTACCCATTTCTCTGAAATTGATTCTCCAATTCCTCAAAAATTGATTCTCCAATTTCCCCAAAATTGATTTTCCGATTTCTCTGAAATTGATTCTCCAATTCCTCAAAAATTGATTCTCAAATTTCCCCAAAATTGATTTTCCGGTTTCCCTAAAATTGATTCTCTAATTTCCCTAAAATTGATTTTCCTCCCAGTTATATTTATGCATGTCAATTGACGAAACAAAGAATAAAGTTCTTTCCTCGGACCCTTTCGCTGCACTTTTTTTGGGGTTGTCTGGCTTCGGCAGCGCGACTAATCTCCGATAGGATAGGATCGGATCCATCAATCTAGATTATAATTAATTGATAGTGGGACCCACCCCCTGCGGTGGGTGGCTCTGGCATCCAGAATTGGGCAAAGAGTGAGGGTGGTGGTACTGTATTCTCTATTCCAGATATTGCACCCGGTATTACGCCAGTCGTTCGGTCGGTCGGTCGGTCTGTCTGACTGTTGTCGACTCTTTATCGCGCCCCCGGTGAGTCGTCTTATGCATCTTT
>JAUELO010000008.1:1460034-1475464 GCA_032357855.1 Amphibolips quercusostensackenii | reverse complement strand
GGGTAGACAAGCGTAAAAAACTGTGAAGTTGGCCGACTAATGAGCGACTATTCTGCTCGAAAGAAGTGTTCAGTATACTCTTCCAAATGAAATAGATCACGAAAAGTTTTTGCAGGATTTTGAAAAAATGGTCGGGGTCCTTCAAGCCGGTTTTTTACATAAAATTATTCCTTTATTTGAATAATCGCTCGTGATAAATTTTTCACGTAGACAGAAATAAAATGTACTGTTTTTACTCAAGTACTTTAACAAGAGTTTTAGCAGTTTTTCAAATAATTATAATTTTATTTACAAAAGACCGGTTAGGGTGACGATAACTCTTCAAAGTTTCTATCCTAATCTAAACAATTTTTACATCGCGATTTGTTAATCGTACCAGTACTAAGAGGCTTTCAATTAAACTTGCGAAATTTCAAATTATTTGAAATTGAACAAATATTTTGAATTCCCTAAATTCCCTGATGTCCTTGAATTTCCTGAAGTCCTTGAATTCTTTTTATTCTTTCAATTGTTGAAATTACCCGAATTTCCTAAATGTTCAAAAATTTTGAATTATTAGGAATGATCTGAATTCCTTAATTCTGCGAATACCTTAAATCCTCTGAATTCCTAGAAATCTCTGCATTCCTAGATCTCTATAAATTCCCGAAAATCTTCGAATTCCCGAAAATCTTAAAACTAATTTGATTCTCTGAAATACTAAAATTCTCTGAAATCCCTGATTTCTCTGAATTTTCTATTATTCTTAAACGTTACAAAGTCTAAAAGTTCCTGAAATGTTTTGAATTTTTTAAATTCCTTGAATTCTTAGAGGAGCCTACATTTGCTGAATGCTGCAAAATCCCTGAAAGTCAATGAATTTCCTGAAATATTTGAATCTTTTGATTATTATGAATTAATTTAATGTTCAGAATTTCCTGAATTAATAAAAATATATGAATTCCTTAAAATCTCATTATTCCTATTATTCTCTAGAATCACGTTAATTTCCGAAATTCCTCTAATGCTTTAAATTTCGCTTTCCTCAATGTTTAAAAATCCTCAATTATGAAGAATTATCTGAATTCCTCAATTCTAAGAATACCTTGGATTCTCTGAATTCCTAGATCTCTCTGAATTCTCGGAAATCTCCAAATTCCTGAAAATCTTCAACCTACTTAGATCCTGCGAAATCCTCAAATTCTCCGAAATCACTGATTTCTCTGAATTTTTTGAGATCCTTAAACATTGTGAGGTCCAAAAATTCCTGGAATATTCTAAATTCCTGAAATTACTAAAAGTTCCTGGAATATTTAAATCTCTTCATTATCATAAATTTATTCAAAATTTAGAATTTCCTGAATTAATGTGAATCCATGAATTTCTGAAAATACTAGAATTTCTTTAATTCTCCAGAATTACTAAATTCCCAGAATTGCGTAAAATCCTAAAATATTCTTAATTCCTCGAATTCTCTTAATTTACTGCATCTTTTAAATATTCTGAACACTTTGAATTCCCTTAATTCCTTAAATTTCTTGAATTCGCTGAATTTTTCGAATTCTCGGAATTTCTTAAATTATTTTCATATCTTAACACTCTGAATTCCTGCATTCGCTGAATTTGTCGAATTCCAAAAATTCCTATAAATCTTTTAATTCCTTAGCTTCTCTGATACCTTTAATTTTTTTTTAATTATTAATTTCTCTGAATTAACAGAATTCCCTGAAATTTTTTCATCTTCTCAATTCCCTAATTTTTCCAAATTCCTAAAATCCCTGTGTTCCTTAAATGTCTTGAATTCATGGAATATTATGAGTTTCGTGAATTCTGGGAATTTTTCAAGTTTTCTGGATTTCTTTAATTTTTAAAATCTTGAAATTCTTTTGAACACTTCATTTCTCTAAATTTTCTAAAAATCCTAAATATTCTAAATTCCCTTATTTTACCGAATTTCGTAAATATTATGAATTTCTTTTATTTTTTGAATGTCTTGAATTCTCTCAATTTCTTGAATTTGCTTTTTTTTAATTCTCTAAATTTTTTGAATTCGCTTTTTTGAATTCTCTAAACTTCTCGAATTTGCTTTTCTCGAATTCTCTGAATTTCTTGAATTCTGCGGATTTCTGAAAATCTCTGAAATCCTTGACTTCTCTTAAATCTTTATATCCTTTGAAATCCTTAATTTTTTCAGAAATCCTTGAAATTTGTAAATTTTTCCAATTGCCTAAATATTCTGAATTTTTAAAATACTTAAATTCCTTAAATATCCTGAATTTCTTCAGTAGTCTGAATTTCTTGAATTCTCTGAATTTCTGAAAATCTCTGAATTCCTTTGATCCTCTATAATCTTCAAATTATTAAAAAATTCTTAATTCCTTGAAATTTCCCAAAATGCATTAGAACTTGCATTTTTCTGATTTTTCTGAATTCCGAAAATCCTTGAATTCTTTTAATATTTTGATTTAAAAAATTTTGCTAATGTTTTGAATCTCTAAATTTCTGAGATTTTCAAATTTCTAAATTCTCTGAATTTTCTGAATCCTGCGGATTCCTCAAAATCTCTAAATTTCTTGACTTCTTTCAAATGTTTTAATTCTTTGAAATCCTTCATTTCCCTGAAATCCCTAAAATTTGTAAATCTTTTTAATTGCCTGATCTTTTCTGAATCCCTAAAATCCTTGAATTTCTTCAATATGCCGAATTACTTAAATAGTCTAAATTTTTTGAATTCTGTGAATTTCTTTAACTTTCTAAATTTCTGAAAATCTCTAAATTGCTCTGTTTTTCAGAAATCTCTAAATTCTTAAAAATCCTTTATTTCTTTGAATACCCTAAAATCCTTGAAAATTCTAATTTCTTTAATTTGTTTAAATTTTTAAAATCCTGTAATTTCCTAAATATTCCAAATTTCTTAAATAGTCCAAAAAATGTAAATTCTGGGAATTTTCTAAGTTCTATAAATTCCTGAAAGTCTTTAAATTCCTTTGATTTTTAAAATCTTGAAATGCTTTAAAACACTTAAATTCTCTAAGTTTTCTGAAGCCCCTAAATATTTTAAATTTTCTGACTTTTCTGAATTCCTGAAAATCTTGAATTCCTCAAATGTCCTGAATTTCTGCAACAGTCTGCATTTTTCGAATTATGTTAATTTTTTGAATTCACTGAATTTCTAAAAATCTTTGAATTTCTAAAAATCTTTGAATTTCTAAAAATCTTTGAATTTCTAAAAATCTTTGAAGTCTTTTAATTCTTGAATTCTTGAAATATTTGAAGCCCCTCAATTCCTATGAATTTTCTAAAACCCCTAAATATTTCAAATTTCCTAAGTCTCAAAATTCTTTACATCTCTTGATTTCTCTGAATTTTCAGCATCCCTGAATATTCCAAATTTGCTGATTTCCCTGAATTCCTGAAGTCCTTGCGTTCCTTAATTTTTCCTAAATTTCTTGAATTATCTTAATTTTTTGAATTCTGTGAATTTCTTGAATTCTGTGAATTTCTTGAATCCTCCTAATTTCTGAAAATCTCTGAATTCCTTTGATTCTTAAAATCTTGAAATTCTTTGAAACACTTAATTCCTCTAAATTTTCTGAAACCCCTGAATATTCTTAATTCTTTGACTTTTTTAAATTTCTGAAAATCTTGAATTTCTTAAATGTCCTGAATTTTTCAAACAGTCTGCATTTTTCGAATTCTGTGAATTTCTTAAATTCACTGAATTTCTAAAAATTTTTGAATTTCTGAAAACCTCTAAAGTCTTTTAATTCTTGCAACCTTCAAATACTTTAAGCCGCTTAATTCCTATGAATTTTCTGAAACCCCTAAATACTTCAAATTTCCTGAATCTAAAAATTCTTTAAATTCCTTGATTTTTTGTGAATTTTTTGAAATCCCTGAATATTCCAAATTTTCTGATTTCCCTGAATTCCTCAAGTCCTTGAATTCCTTAATATTTCCTAAATTTCTTGAATTATCTGAATTTTTTTAATTCTTTGAATTTCTTGAATTCTGTGAATTTTTTAAATCCTCAGAGTTCCTGAAAATCTCTGAATTTCTTTGACGCTCGAAATCTTGAAATTCTATAAAAGCTATGAATACCCTGAATTTTTCAAAACCTAAAATATTTCAAAATTTCCTGATTATTTTAAATTCCTGAAACCTTCAGATTCCCTTAATATTTTGAATCCTTTGAACATTACAAATTCTTGAATTCCTTGAATATTATAAATTTTTGAAATTTATAGTTTGGATTTCTAGGTTTTCGTAGCTTTGGGCAGAAAACTTTATAAACAGAAGTGAGGAAAAATTATAGGAGGGTAAGTAGGCTATTGAGGAAAAATGTGGGGAGGGGAAAAAAGAGTGAGGGAAAATTAGAGCATTGGATGGATGGAAAGGAGCAGCAAATAATAGGTGGTAATACATTGGAAGTAAGGGGAAATTAGGTAAAGGAAAGTAGGCAAAGTGATGGCAAACAAGCTTTACTAAAATAGGAAAAAGTGACGGGAAATTATGTGAGGGGAAGTAGGAAGTGTTTGGGTTAATAAGTGGTGGTGAAAAGGGGCAGTGTGAAGTAATTTGGGGAAATAAGGGTAAATGAAGGAAAAGGAAGGAGGGGAAGTGATATATAGTTGGGTTTGAACAAGGGAGCAAATAGTAAGTAAGAGAATTAGAAGAAGATTATAGGGGTGTAGCAGGGAAAGTGAAGGAAAATTAGGGGAAAGTAGAAAAAAAGATTAGAACTGAGGAACAGCTTCTTGGTTAGTGCGGTTGAGTAGGGAGGACGTCTCGGAAAGAGAAATAGGGAAAGGAGTGTGTTGGCTAACAAATGATAAAAGGGGAAGTACATTAAGAAGTTGGGAAAGGATTGAAAAGTTTATTTATTATTATCTCTATGAAAGATATTTTCTTACGTAATAAAAAAACGTATTTTTTAAGTATGAATAATTTCCTGAGAGATATCCGGATCAGGATGAGGTCTCGATTGTCAAGAAGCAACCAGTTTCTGATCACTGAACACGTGTGTAAATTTCACTTCAAGTTTCTCTAGGAGTTCTTTACCTTGACTCTTAGCTTGGTCGCGTGGATCGCGATAAGACAGTATCTCGGGCAATATTGCTATGAAGCTCTGGAATCTCGTATGCATATTGTTCAATGTTCATGGCACGTGCTCTACTTGATACGCTTCCAAAGATCAATCTATTTTATCCCCAAATAACCCTAAAAAAATGTCCAGGTTCAGAAAGACAATAATTTTGAATATGTTTTCTAAAAATTAGCTTCAGATTAAAGAATAGCCCTATCTTTTCTCTCGGGTAAGAATTTCTTAATTGAGCTTAATTTCTGAAATTCTCTAGATTCTCTCAACTCCTTGAATTACCGGATACTTCTGAAAACTTTGAATTCGATCACTTATTTGAATTTCCTAAATGCTCTGAAATTCCTAAAATTCTCTTAAATTCTTAAAGTATTTGGAATCCTGGGATTCTCTCAATTCCTGGAATTCTCTGATTTTTTCGAATCCGGCTATTTCGCTGAATTAGCTGATTTCCTTGAATGCCCTAGATTCCGTAAATTATCTGAATGCTCTTGAGATCTGTGAATACTATAAACTCCTTTTCAATTGAATTTCCCGTAATTCTTTAATTTTCTGGAATCCTTTAATTCCCCTAATTGCTCAAAACACCCAGAATTCCCTTAATGCTCTGAATTTTTTGAATACCCTAAATCCTTTGAAATCCTTCAGCTTCTTTACATATTATAAAGTCCTTGATTTTCCTACGTCTCAGAATTCCTGGAATTTTCGGAATTTCTTAAATTCCCAGAATTTCCTAAATGCTCTAAAATCACTGATATTGTCCGTAATCTTGGATTTGCTTTCGCTAGAATAAATAGTTTATTATCAAAAATTTTTCATCTTTCACTAAAGATTCGTGAAGAGCTTTAGAAACAGGATCTTAAAATCAGCTTTTTCAGCGTCAGAATTCAGGGGGTGGAAGTCCCCGGGAGAATTCGAACCTCGAACGTTCTCCATTCCTTCAGCGATTTTCCACTCGCACCGGAAACGGGTGTTTTACTAGGCGTGCCCGGACAAATTGCTGTCGGCGACCGGTAACCTCCTTGCCATTTCAACTCCCTCGAAAGATTCCTCAAGAGATATCCTCATTTTCTCGAGAAAAAATTTTTCAAGGCTTCTTTATTATTTTAAAATCTAAATTTGGTATTGGAAATCGATAAAATAATCTAAATTATCGGAAATCCCTGATTACCATAAAATTCCCCATTTTTCGAAATCCCTAATTTCTGTGAAATAACCGATATTTTGTAATCCCTAATTTCCCTTGAATTCCAGATTTTTTCAAGTCCTTGATTTTTCTTAAGTTTTTAATTACTCTGAAATTCTGTTAAACTTATTTCCTTAAATTCTTCGAATTCCCTAAGCTTCTGAATTCCCTAAATGCGCTTAAATCTCTGATACTTTCTTGACGCTTCGAATTCCTTGAATTTTTCTAATTCTCTAAATTCACAGAATTCTTGAAATATTATAAATAACCTAAATGCCTAAAGTTTCTTGAAATCTTCAAATTCTTTAAATTCCTTTGATAATTTGAATTCTCATCATTTCCTGAATTCTATGGATTTACTGAAGCCCCTGAGGTCTTGTAATTTCTTTAGATTCCCTACATTCCCAAAATGCTCCTAATACCTTGAAACTCTCTGCATTACCTGAATCGCATTCCCTAAAATTCTGCTATCTTGCCTTCAAGTCCATGGATTTTTCGACTTTATAGAATTTCATTAATTCCTGTAAATATCCTTTTTTCGTAAAATCACTGACTCCTGATTTGTTTAAAATCTCTAAATTCCTTAAATTTTTCAGATACGTTAAGTTGCCTGAATGCCTTAAGGATCTCAATTGGCTAAATTCCTTAAATCCCTCAAAAGGTCTGAAATCCTTAAAATTTTCTTAGTATAATTGTTATTATTATCCTAATTTTTTTAGTTTGCTAAAATCCTCAATTTTTCGAAAACTCCTTATTTCTCTGAATTCCCGTATTCCTCAGAAATCTGTCATATCCTTAGTATATTTCGCTGAATTCCCTTATTCCATGAAATCCTAGACCTTCCTGAAATTTTTGGTTAACTTATTTTATTGAATTCTGTAGAATCCCTAATTTCTCTAAAAATGCTAAATTCTGTAAATCCTTGTTTTCTTAAAAATTCCGGATTTTTTTAAAATCTCCGATTACTCTGCAATCCCTGATTTCTATGTAATTCCTGAATTATCTTGAATTTATGATTTCTTTAAAATCCCTGAATTCTCGTAAATCGCTGATTCCTCGTAAATCCCTGATTTCTCTGAAATTCCTGTATTCTTGTGAATCCTTGATTTTACGTAAATCCCTGATCTCTCTAAAATTCCTGATCTCCCTGGAATTCCTGTTTTTTCTGAAATGACGGATTTCTATGGAATCTTTGGTTTATCTTAAATCCGCGATTTCCTTAAAATCGGTGATTTCCCTGAAATCCGTGATTTTCTAAAATGCGTGATTTCTCTGAAATTCTCGACACCTCCAAAATCCCTGATCACTTTGCAATTTCTTATTTCTCTGTAAATCTTGATTTCTCAAAAATTGCCGATTTTGATAAAATCATTGGTTTCTCTGAAATCCCCGAATTCCCTCAAATCACTGATTTTTCTCAAATCTCCGATTTCTATCAAATCTTCGATTTCTCTGAAATCCCTGAATTCGTTTTAAATCGGTGAATCATTTTAAATATCTGATTTCTCTGACATTCTCTATTTCACTTGAGTCGTCGATATCTCGTAAATCCCTGATTTCTATAAATTCCCCGATCTCTGAAATCTCTGATTTCCCTGAAACTCTTGTTCTCCATGAAATGCCTGATTTCTAAAAAATTCTTGATTTTGCTAAAATCAGTGATTTCTCTAAAATCATTAATATCTCTGAAATCTCCGATATCTGTAAAGTCCCTGATTCTTCTTTAATCCCTGATTTCCCGTGGGTCGTCGATTTCTCGTAAATCCTTCATTTCTCTGAATTTCCTGATGTCTCTGATATCTCTCATCTCCCTGAAATACCTGTTTCTTGTAGAAAGACGGATTTCTGTAAAATCTGTGGCTTATCTTAAATCTGTAATTTCTTTAAAATCCGTGATTTCCCTGAAATCCGTGATTTTTCTAAAATGCGTCATTTCTCTGAAATTTGCGATATCTCCGAGATTCCTAATTACTCTGAGATTTCTTATTTCTCTGAAATCTCAGATATCTCTCAAATCTCCGATTTCCCTTAAATCTCTGATGTCTCTGAAATCCCTGATTTTTTTCTAAATTGCTAATTCCTTTTTGATCTCTGATTTCACTGAAATTCTCTATTTTACGTAAATCGTCGATTTCTCGTAAATCCTTGATCTCTCTAAATTCCCCGATCTCTGAAATCTCTGATTTCCCTGAAATTCTTTTTCTCTCTGAAAGGCCTGATTTCTCTAAAATTTGCGATTTTGCTAAAATCAGTGATTTCTCTGGAGTCATTGATATCTCTGAAATCTTCGATATCTGTGATCTCTCTGAATCCCCTAATCTCCTTGAAGTTCCTGTTCTTTCTGAAATGACTGGTTTGTCTAAAATTCCTGATTTATCTGAAATCCGTGATTTCTCTAAATCCGTCATTTGTCTAAAATCCATGATTTCTCTGAAATCCGTGATTTCCCTGAAATCCGTGATTTCCCTGAAATCCGTGATTTCCCTGAAATCCGTGATTTCCCTGAAATCCGTGATTTCCCTAAAATGCGTGATTTCTCTTAAATCCTCGATATTTCCGAAATACCTAATTTCTCTACAATTTCTTATTTTACTGTAATTATTTATTCGTTCGACATTCCCGATTTTGCTAAAATCATTGATTTCTCTAAAATGCCGTATTTCTCTAAAGTCTGCGATTTCTCTAAGATTTCTGATTTCTCTCAGATCGCTAAGTTTGTCTTAAATCTCTCATTTCTCCGAAATTCGTCATGCCTGTGAAACCCTAGATTTCCCTGAAATTCCTGATCAACTTATTTCCATGAATTCCGTAAACACCCTAATTTCTCCGAAACCGATAATTTCTCTAAATCCCTGATTTATCTAAATTTCCTAATTTTTCTGGAACTCCTGATTTTACTAAAATGACTGATTTCTCTGAAATTCTTGATATCTCTGAAATCACTGATTTATCTGTAATTTCTTATTATTCTATAATTGCTTATTTCTCTGAAATTTCCGAATATGCTAAAATTAGTATTTCTCTTAAATCGCTGAAATCCCTCTCAATTCTCTGAATTACTAAAATTCCTTCAATATATAAAATCCCCTGAATTCGTTGATTATTTTTAATTCGCTAAACTCCTTAAATTTCTCAGATTCTATGTATTTTCAGAAAACTCTCTTAACGCTCTGAAATGTCAGATTTCTCTGCAATACCCGAATTCTCTGACATCTCTGATTTTCCTAAAATCCCTGATTTATCGTAACTCCTCGATTTCTTTGAAATCTCTAATTTATCGCAAATTATCGATTTCTCCGCAATTCCTAAAGACTTTTTTCTTTAATTCCCTGAATTTCCCAAATCCTCTAAATTTCTCGAATTCTTGCATCGTTCTGGGTATTCCAGAATTTCCCCAAATCTCTTAATTCCGTGAATTCCCTAAATTATTTGAAATCCCTGAATTCCTGGTGTGATCTTAATTATCTGAATACCATAAGCTCCCTAAAAGCGCTTATATCTCTAAAATTCTCTGAATATCGTTTTTATTATCATCTAGAGTTTTTTATCACGCATTTAATGTGAAAAGAAGAAAGCGAGACAGGTCGTGATTCGCGATGCATTTAAATGTCAGTATTCAAACGACAGTGGTTTTATCATGGGACAGATTTTTTCTCCGGGTGGTTGTCCAACGTAGAATCCACCGAAAATGAAAATTGAGGGTAAAACATATCCGAACATGGCCGGATGAGTTACCGCCTGGCAGATTCCGTCGCCACCACCGCAAGCGGATGGGACGTACCGCATTACGCAAACGTATCACGCTATGTGGTCCAACGAAAACAAATAGAGCTCTAGCTCCCCACCTCCCCTTTTTACCCACACCAACCCTTATTCTCGCATAAGTAAATATAGCCCGACTCGATTCCTATTCTCCTTTTTATTCCTTTTTCATGTATGTGAATTAAACGTTTATTTAGAAAAGGGGAAAAACAATCACGAGTCCATTATTTAAGATAAATAATTGTCATTAATTAACAAACTATCTTCCGAGCGGCTTCTGGACAGAGTGGGTTTGAAAACGCGAAATAATTTGCCCGGTCTTTAGAGTTCTTTGAATTGTTGGAATTCTTTTAGATCTTTTTTAATTCTTTTAACTTTCGGGGAAATTCTAAAATCCTTGTTTTCCCTGAAATCCATTATTTCTCTGAGATCCTTGATTTCTCCAAAATCCTCGATTTCTCTAAAATCGCCGATTTTCCTGAATTTCTTGATTTTTTAGAAATCCTTGATTTTTCTACAATCCTTAATTGTTCTGAAATCCTCGATATCTCTAAAGTCTTCGATTTCTCTGAAATCCTCGATTTCTCTGAAATCTTTTATTTCTCTAAAATCCTCGATTTCTATAAAATACTCCATTTTTCCGGAATTCTTGATTTCTTTGAAATATTCGACACATCTAAAGTCCACGAATTCTCTAAAATCTTTAATTTATCTAAAAATCTTAGATTTCTCTGGAACCCTCGATTTCTCTGGAATCCTCGATTTCTCTAAAATCCTTGATTTCTCTAAAATCGCCGATTTTCCTGAATTTCTTGACTTTTTTGAAATCCTTGATTTTTTTACAATCCTTGATTGTTTTGAAATCCTCGATTTCTCTGAAATCCTCTATTTCTCTGAAATCCTCGATCGCTCTAAAATCCTCGATTTTTCCGAAATCCTTGATTTCTTTGAAATATTCGACACATCTAAAATCCACAAATTCTCTGAAATTTTTAATTTATCTACAAATATTAGATATCTCTGGAACCCTCCATTTCTCTGAAATCCTCGATTTCTCTGAAATCCTCGATTTCTCTAAAGTCGACGATTTTCCTAAATTCCCCGATTTTTTTAAAATCTTTGATTTTTTTACAATCCTTGATTGTTCTGAAATCCTCGATTTCTCTGAAATACTTGGTTTCTCTAAAATCCTCAATTTTTCCGAAATCCTTGATTTCTTTGAAATATTCGACACATCTAAAATCCTCAAATTCTCTAAAATCTTCAATTTCTCTGAAATCTTAGATTTCTCTGAAACCCTCGATTTTTCTAAAGACCTCGATTTCTCTGAAATCCTTGATTTCTTTAAAATCGCCGATTATCCTGAATTTCTCGATTTTTTCGAAATTCTTGATTTTTTTTACAATCCTTGATTGTCCTGAAATCCTTGATTTCTCTAAAATCTTTCGATTTTTTCGAAATAAAATATTCAACATATCTAAAATCCTTGAATTTTCTAAAATCTTTAATTTCTCTGAAATCTTCAATTTTTCTGAAATTTTCGATTTCTCTGAAATACTCGATTTCTCTAAAATCCTTGATTTCTCTAAAATCGCTGATTTCCCTGAAATCCTTGATTTCTTTGAAATATTTTACATATCTGAAATCCTCACATTTACTAAAATCTTCAATTCCTCTGAAATCCTCGATTTCTCTAAAATTCTCGATTTCTCTCAAATCCTTGATTTCTCTTGAATCCTTGATTTCTCTTAAATCCTTAATTTCTTTGTTATACTCAAATTTCCTAAATTCTCTTAAGCTGCTGAATTCCTTGGTTTTCTTTAATTCAATGAATTCTCTGAACACCTGGCTATACCTAAATTCATTGCCTTTTTTAAATTACTTCGTTTTCCTGAATTCCGAGAATTCTTTAGGTATCTCAAATTCTATAAATTTATTAAAATGCCGAAATTCCCCGAAATTATCTTAATACTCGAGAATCCTTAAATTTTCTGATTTTCTCTATAGTTCTTGAATTTAGGAAACCTGAATTATGATTCTTTTCATTCCCTGCATTTTCTGTATTTCCTACATTCAACAAAAACCCTAATTCCCTGAATTCCTTAAATTGTGCCGATTCCCTAGACAATATGGAATTCCCTGGATAATCTGAAATTCCCTGAATTGCTTGATTTTTTTGAATTCACAGAATTCTTTTAGTATCTCAAATCTGATAAATTTATTGAAAGCCCTGAAATTCCTAGAAATGCTCCAAACACTCTGAAATCCTTGAATTTTTTTATTATTTCAAGTCTACATAATTATCTGGATTCACTTAATTGAGTGAATTCCCTGAGTTCGTTGAATTATGTTAATTCCCGGAATTCTTTGAATTACCTCAATAACCTGATTTTATTAAATTTCCTTAATTCTCTAAAGTTGTCGACTTCAGAAAATCTTGATCATGATTTTCAAATTCCCTGATTCCCTCTAAATTTCCTAAATTCCATGAATTTAATAAATTTCCTGAATTTATTGAATTATCTGAAGTCCCTGAAATGTTTAAATTGTGCTAATTACCTAGATTTTCGAAAATTATCTCAATTTTCTAGATTTCTGAAACTCTACGAATTCGCTTAAGTACTAGATTCCATTCGAATTCTCTAAATTTTACAAATTTTGTTAATTCCGTGAATTCTCTGAATTCTCGAACATATCTGAATTTCTTGCCTTTTCTAAATAACTTGATTTTCCTGAATTTCCGGAATTCTTTTAGTATCTAAGATCTTATAAATTCATTCAAATCCCTAAAATTCCTAAAAATTCTCTAAATACTATGAAATCCCTAAATTAACTAATTTGATTAGGCTTACGTAATTATCTAGATTACCTTAATTGAATCAATTTTCTGAATTCCTTGAATTATATTAATTCCGGAAATTGTCTAAAATTAACTGAATTTTCTAAATTACCTAAATAACCTGATTTCATCCAATTTCTTTAATTCTTAAAAGTACTCGAATTCAGGGAATCTTAATTATGATTCTTCAAATTCCCTGAATTTCCTGGACTCCCTGATATCAACAAAACCCCTGGATTCTCTGAATTTCTTAAATTACAGAATTATCTAAATTCTCTGAATTGCTTGAATTATTCTAATTCCTTGGATGATTTGTAATTCTCTGAATTCTCTACATTCTGTAAATTTCTGAAATTCTATAAATTTGCTTAATCCGCTAAATTACCTGATCTCTAAATTCTCTGATTTTATTCTAATTCTCTAAATTTCTTTAATTCCATTAATTCCATAAACTCTTCCAATTTTTTTTATTTCCTACAATCTTAAGTTTCCTAAATTCTCTGAATTCCTTAAATTGTCCTTATTCCCTAAATGCTACAAAATCACTTAAATTCTCTGAATTCTCCAAAATCCTTGATTTTGATGCATTCCCTCAAATCACAAAATTCCCTGATTTCCTTGAATTTTCTGAATTAGCTTAAATCTACAAATTACAAGAATTTCCTTAATTCGCAGACTTTCCTGGATTCTCCAGATTTACTCAATTCGTTAAATTATTCCAATTATCTGAATTCTCTAATTTCCCTGAAATGGCTTAAATTCTTGGAATATTCTGGTATCCTTGATTTCTTTAGATTTCGTGAAAACCGTGAATTTCCTGAATTTTGAAATTCTGTGTATTGCTTGAATTATCCTAATTTCACCAATGCTCTGAAATTCCTTTAATTCTAGAAATTCATAAATTTCTCTAACTGCTTAGTTTCCTTAAAGACCTTAAATTTGCTGATTTCCTGGGATTTCCTATATTTCTTGAATCATCTTAATTCACTAAATACTCTGAATTCGCTCAAATTCTTAGAATTCTCTGAAATCCTTGTTTTCATTAAATTTTCTGAATTCATAGAATTCCCTGATTTCCTCGAATTTCCCAAATTCGCATAATACTCTGAATTCGCTTAATTCGACGAATTACGCGAATTCCCTAAATACACGAACTTTCCTAAATTCTTTAAATTTCCTCAATTCGTTGAAATATTTTAATTCTATAACTTCCCTTATTTTTCTAAAGTAGTTTTAATTCTTTAAAGATTTAAAAAATTTTGATTTCCTCAAAGTCTTTTGAAAACCGTGAATTTCGTGATTTTTCAGAATTTTATGCATTGCTTGAATTATCCTGAACTCATGTAACCTCCAGAATCTCTTAAATTTGTGAAATTCCTAAATTCTTTGTATATTCTAAATTTCAGGGATTTTCTGAATTTCTGAAATTAGCTGGAATCCATGAATTGTGTGATTTTTTAAAATCTATTTAATTTGTTGTTTTCCTGATTTCCTTGGATTTCCTGAATTCGTGGTAGCATCTCAATACGCTAAGTCATCCAAAATCCTAAAAAAATCTAAAAAATTCTTGACATCTCTAGATTTCCTAAAACTCTTAAATTCCCTAAACTGTTTAGATATTCTAAATTCAAAACATCCCTGAATTTCCGGTATTCCTTAAATTTCCTTATTTCTTTGACTTTCCTGAATCCTTTGAATTTTCTAAATTTCTCAAATTTTAAATTTAAAACATTCTCTAAATCGTTGACATCCCTATAATCCTAGATTTCTTTTAAATTCTTGATTTAATTGAAATAATTGGTTTCTCTAAATTCCCTGAATTTCTTGAATTTCTAGAATTCTCTGAATTCCTAAAATTCTCTGAATCCCTAAATTTCTCTGAATTTACACAGTTTTCCGAATTCCTACAATTCTCTGAATTGGACGAATTTCCTGAATTAATTCTCTGAATACCTCTCAATTCTCTGGATTATTTTAAAGTTGTTACAAGTCGTGGAATTCCAATGAATAAATTACATTGAAAATTAACAAAAATTACCCTATCTAAGTGATCATTTTTTAAAGTCGAAACTTGCATAAGAAATTTCTACTTCAGTACAAGATCATCATTCTTTTTATGAATCTATTCATAGATCAAGAGCCTCCTTAAAATCTCCCTCAACCCTCCTAGAGTTTAGATTTAAAAATAAAGTTATGCTTAGCTTACAGCTCTTAAAAAAAAGTGAAGATTTACTACTAGACTTGACTCTGGACGGACATTGCTCGAAATGCTATAGTTAAGGGTTCTGATAGGGAATAGGAGGAAAAGCTTGGAGTTTTCTGGTTTAGGGGTCGGTGTGGTTGTTGGGCTGGGTTCGTTCTAGACTCGGGGGTGAGTGAGAGGGAGAAAGGAATATTCCTGTGAACGAGAGGGAAAGCGGAAGAGGGAGAGAGACGTGTGGAATAAGGGTGACGTGAAAAGAGAAGAGAGAAGGAGAGCGAGAGAGAGAGGGGTGGCGATCGATGTTCACCCTCCAACCCTCCAACCCCTGCTCTCGAGCGGCGGCGGCCGTCATGGCGGCGCATG
>JAUELO010000008.1:1421693-1439407 GCA_032357855.1 Amphibolips quercusostensackenii | reverse complement strand
TCCGTGGTATTTTAACGAAAGAGGGAAGGGAAAAGAAAAAAGGAAAAATGGGAAAGGGAAAGAGGAAAAGGGAAAAAAGAAAAAAATAAAAGGGAGAAAGAAGAGAGTAACGAGAGGAAAGGGAAAAAAGAGAAAGAAAAAGGGAAAAAAATGGAAAAGAAAAAAGCTGAAGGGGAAATGGAAAAATTCAAAGAAGAAAAGGGGGAAAGGGAAAAGTGCGAAGAAAGAAAAGAGGAAAGGGAAAAGGAGAAATATGAAAGGAGAAAGATGAAGAAAAAAAATTTGAAGAAGAAAGAAAAAAAGAAGAAAAGGAAAAAGAGGGAAAGGTAAAAGGAGAAAGAAGGAATGGTAAAAGAAAAAAGCTAAGGAAGAGGAAAATTGTCAAAAAGGGAAATGAAAAAGAACTAAAGGGGTAAAAGGAAGAGGAGAAAGAAAAAATCGGCAAGGAAAACGCTGAAGAGGAAAGGGTAGAGATCAAAGAGACGAATGGGAAAGGGGAATAGGAAAAAGAGGAAAGGAGAAGAAGAAATAGGAAAGAAAAAAGCTGAAGGGGAGAGGGGGGAAAGGGGGAAAATGAAAAGGAGGAAAGGGGAAAAGAAGAAAGGGGAAAGGAAAAAAGGAAGGGAAATATCTGAAGGGAAGACGGGAAAGTTTGATGAGGAAAAGGGAAAATTTTGACCAACACACATTTTTATATAGAGGGTCCTATGACCGATTTTACATGAAATTGGTCAGTCTGGCACTGTTGATGCAAAAGGGTGGTCCAAAAAAGGATTCTAATTTTTTTTCAATTTTTATATATTATAATAAATAATGTTCCACAAGAAAAAAAAATTTTTCAAGAAATTACATCAATTTTCTACAATTTTCGATCCGTGGTATTTTAACGAAAGAGGGAAGGGAAAAGAAAAAAGGAAAAATGGGAAAGGGAAAGAGGAAAAGGGAAAAAGGAAAAAGATAAAAGGGAGAAAGGAGAGAGTAACAAGAGGAAAGGGGAAAAAGAGAAAGAAAAAGGAGAAAGAAGAAATGAAAAAGAAAAAAGCTGAAGGGGAAATGGAAAAATTCAAAGAGGAAAAGGGGGAAAGGGGAAAGTGCGAAGAAAAAAAAGAGGAAAGGGAAAAGGAGAAATATGAAAGGAGAAAGATGAAGAAAAAAAAATTTGAAGAAGAAAAAAAACAAGAAAAGGAAAAAGAGGGAAAGGTAAAAGGAGAAAGAAAATGATAAAAGAAAAAAGCTAAGGAAGAGGAAAATTGTCGAAGACGGAAAGGAAAATCGAAAATTTTAACACACACACATTTTTTCATAGAAGAATCTTATGACTGATTTTATATGAAATTGGCCAGTCTGGCACTAGTGATGCAATAGGGTTGTCCAAAAACGGATTCTAATTTTTTTTGAGTTTTTATAGATTAAAATGAATAGTTTTCTAAAAAAATATTCATTTTCAATGAAGTACACCAATTTTCTACAACTTTTGATCCGAGTTAGTTTAACAAAAGAAAAAAGGATAAAAGAAAATTTAAAAAGGGGAAAAGGAAAAAGAGGAAAGAAGAAAGGGGAAAGGAATAAGAGAGGAAAGGAGGAAAGAAAAAAGGGGGAAGGATGAGGAAAAAGAGAGCGAAAGGGGAAAGACAGAAGAAAAAGAAGAAAGGAGAAAAGAGAAATGGGAAAGGAAAAAGTTGAAGGGGAAAGGGGAAAGGTCTGATAGAAAAGAAGGAAAAGTAAAGAGAAAAAAGGGTAAAAGGGGCAAGGGGAAAAAGGGAAAAAGACAAAGGAAAGAAAAAAGATGAAGTGGAAGGAAAGTTCGAAGACGAAAATGAGAAAGGGGAAATTTTGACACACAGACGCACGCATTTTTTTAAATAGGATCTCATGATCACTTTGATGTGAAATTAGCCAGTGTGGCTGCAGTGATGCAATAGGGTTGTCCAATACCGGATCCTAATTTTTTTTTAATTTCTGTAGATTACAATAAATAATTTTCTACAGAAAAATATTAAGATTTAAACAAAAACATTATTTTTCACAATTTTTGATTCTGTTTATTTTGACGAAAGGAAAAACAAAAAAGGAGATATGGAGAAAGAAAAAAGGAGAAAAGAAAAAGGAGAAAAGGAAAAAGGAGAAAAGAAGAAAAGGGAAAGGAAAAAGAGGAAAAGAAAAAAGGAAAAAAGAAAAAACGGAAAGGAAAAATGGAAAAGGAGAAGCTGAAAGGAAAAGGGGAAAGAGGAAAGAAAGATAGGGCAGAAAAAAGATAAAGGGAAGAAGAAAAGTTCAAAAAGAGAAATGAGGAAGGAGAAATTTTGTCACACACACATTTTTTTATATAGGATCTCATGACCAATTTGATATGAAATTGGTCAGTCTGGCTATTAATAATTTGTCACAGAAAAACAATTATGTTCGAAAAAGTGCATCAATTTTCTACAATTTTGAATCCCATTCATTTTAACGAAAGGCTAAAGAAAAAAGGAGAAAAAAAAGAAAAGAAGAAAGGGGAAAAGGGAAAAGGAAAAAGAGGGAAGGACTAAAGAAAAAAAAGGAAAAAAGGAAAAAAAGGAAAAAAGGAGAAGGAAAAATGGGAGGAGAAAAGCTGAAAGGAGAAGGGAAAAGAGAAAAAAGAAATAGGAAAGAAAAAATATGAAGGAAAGAGGGGAAGGTCCAAGAGGGAAATGAGAAAGGAAAAATTTTGACACACACACATATTTTTTTATATAAGATCGTATGACTAAATTGATATAAAATTGGTCAGCCTGGCTGTGGTGATGCAATAGGGTTGTCCAAAACCGGATCCTGATTTTTTTAAAATTTTTATAGATCACAATAAAAATAATTTTTTACAGAAAAGTATTAAGTTTTGAAAAAGTACATTAATTTTATCCAATTTTCGATCCTATTTGTTTTAACGAAAGGGAAAAGAAAAAAGGAAAAAGGAGAAAAGGAAAAAGGAAAAAAAAGATAAGAAGAAAAGGGAAATGAGAAAAGGAAAAAGAGGAAAGGGGAAAAGAAAAAAAAGGAGAAGGAGAAATGGGAACAAAAAGATAAAAGCGAAAGAGTAAAGAAGAAATGTCAAAGGAAAAAGCTGAAGGGGAGCGGGAAGGTCGAAAAGAGAAAGGGAAAAATAAAAAAGAGTAAAGGAAAAAAAGGCAAAGGGAAAACAAGAAAGGAATAAGTTGAAGGGGTAAAAAAAGGTCGAAGAGAAATAGGGGAAAAGAGGAAAGGAAAAAGGGAAAATTTTGACACACACATTTTTACAAAGGATCTCAAAATCAATATTATAAAAAATTCGTCAGTGTGGGACTGGTGATGCAATAGAGTGGTCCGAAAACGGATTCAATTTTTAAAAAATTTTAAATTACAAAAATTAATTTTTGGCGTAAAAATATTAATTTTTGAAGAAGTACATCAATTTTCTACAAAGAAGTTGAATTTTGATATAAAAAGGTAAATGTTTAACTGAAAAAAGAATAACTCTCATGCACAAAACGTGATAGATTAAAAATTAATAAGTTACCTCATAGTCGACCGCACGGCCACATTGGTGATTGGCAACTGAGCTCGCTATAAACGCAGAATAAACGTAAAATCCGTCCTGCAAAAAGCGTGGTAGTTGAATTTTAAGTTAATAGGGTATTTTTCAAACTAAAAGGAATAAATTTTCAACAGAATAGTGAAATTTTCTAACAAAAGAGATAAATTTTCGACTTGTGTAATGAATCTTTAACTGTAATCGTTAAATTTTTAGTTAGAATTAAATTTTCAATAAAAAAAAATAATTTTTTAAAAATAAGAATTTAGAAAATTTATATTTTTAGGCTTTCAATAACCGACTCCTTTCTTGAAATTTTAACAAATTTAAAAAAAAATTTATTCTCTCGTTTGAAAATTCATAATTTTAGTAGAAAATTCATCTCTTTGTATAAAAATTAAACTATTCTGTTTAAGTTTTTTTTTGGCGGTTAAAATTAATTTTCTAGAGTAGAAATTAAACTATTTTGTATAAAAATGAAATTTTTGTTGAAATTAAAAATTTTTTGTTTAAAAATTAACCTTTTTTCTATACCTGCAAAATTCATCTTTCTGTATTAAAAATTCAACAATCAGGTAGAAAATTAAATTTTTTATTCAAAATTAATTTTTTTAGTTAAGAAATTTAATTATTCGGTTTAAAATCTCTGTAGTTTGGCAAAAATCCGTTTTTTTCTTAGTAAAAAAATAATCTTATTGGTTGAAAATGAAACTTTTTGGTTAAAAATGAATTTTTTCCATTATAATTTAATTATTTTATTCTTGTTTAAAAATTTATCCTTTTGGTTTAAAAAAACTAAATATTTGCCTAAAAATTTAGGTAAATTATTGAAAATTCACTTTTTGGTCTTACCCGGGCTGCTGATCAATTTCTCTAGCAATCACCCTAGGCGAAGAGCTTCACAAAGTCACCAAATAAGGCTCTTCACTCTGGCCCTAAATAAGTGAAAAAAACTATCTGAAATTTGACTCGGAAAATGTATTTCGAACTCGAAATAATTAAGTAACATGGGCAGGGTCAAACCAGTCGCAAAATAAAAAAAACTTTTTGAAAATAAATATCTAAACGTTCGTTAGCAAAAGTGAGGACTTTAGACCTAAATAAGAGATACGACTCTATTGGGAGCGATTACCGTAAACGTAGCCGGTCCTTCTCTAATCGAATTTGGACCTTCTGAAGCTTGCCTTCAGCGAGGGCGGTATATTATTTTTTATCACCTTTTTTGTATTTCCCACTGCGATCTTAATCGCAAAGTGTTTTTCCAGTGAATTTTGTCCCATAATTTTTTTTTTATTCCCAAAAGTATAAAGTTTTTTTTAAAAAAGTTCATTTTTAACCAAATAGTTTAATTTTCTACCAAATTGTTAAATTTTGAAGATAAAAAGAAAAATTTTCAAACATTTCACCAAGATTTGACAAGCTTTCAAATCTTTTCCTGAGTGGAAGTTTGTTAAAAAATAGCCAAAATCTGAACTTTTTTCAGTGAAAATGGTTGATATAATTAAAATTCTTAGGAATTTGCAAAACGTTATAGAAAAAAGTCATCGGCAAGATATTCTTTATTAATTATGTAAAAAATTGTGTGTTAATAATTAATAATTCTGGAAACCTGCAAAGCATCATAAACAAAAGCCATCGAAAAATATTCTTTGTCAATAATGTGGAAAATTGAGCCTATTCGTTAAAAAATAGCTCAAATCTGAACTTTTTTCAATAAAAATTGTTTAAATAATTAATAATTCTCAAGAATTTGCGAAGCATGATAAAAAAGGCATGAGAAAGATATTCTTAGTTAACGCTGAAGAATTAAGACTATTTGTTCAAAAATAGACGAAATTTGAATTTTAAATAAAAATTGTCAAAATAATTGATAACGCTTAGTAATTTGCAAAGCATTATTACAAAAGTCGTCGGAAAGATATTCTTTGTGAATTTTGTGAAAAATTGAGCCCATTTGTTTAAAAATAGCTCGAATCTGAAATTTTTAAAATAAAAATTATAAAAATATCAATATTTCTTAGAAATTTGCAAAGCACTATGGAAAAAAGTCATTGGGAAGATATTTATTTCCATTATGTGAGAAATTAATCCTTGTTGTTAAAAAATAGCCAAAAGCTGAACTTTTGCTATAAAAATGGTTTAAATGATTAATAATTCTTAAAAATTTGCAAAGCATTATATAAAAATTTATGTGAAAGGTATTCTTATTTTAAACCAAAAAATTAGGAATATTCGTTATAAAATAGACAAAATCTGAATTTCTTAAATAAAAATTGTTAAAATAAAAAATAATGCTTGAGAATTTGCAAAGCATCGTTAATAAAAGTTGTCGTAAATATATTTTTTTTTTAATTTTGTAAAAAATTGAACATATTTGTTGAAAAAAAAACAAAATCTTAATTCATTTATAAAAATTCTTTAAACAATTTAAAATTTTTGGGAATTTTCAAAGCATCATAAAAAGGAGTCATCGACAAGAAATTCTTCGTTAATTCTGTCAAAGATTGAGCCTCTTTGTTAAAAAATGAAAAAAACCTGAATTTGTTTATAAATATTGCTTAAGTAAGTAATAATTCTTGAGAATTTGCAAAGCATCATAGAAAAAAGTAATCGGAAAGATATTCTTTGATAATTATGTAAAAAAATTGAGCCTTTTTGTTGAAAAATAGCTAATATCCGAATTTGTTTATAAAAATTCTTTGAATAATAATTAATCATTTTTGGGAACTTGAAAAGCATCATAGAAAAAATGCATCGGAAAAATATTCTTTGTTAACTTTGTAGAAAATTAGGTCTATTTTTTTGAAAAATAGCAAAAGTCTTAACTTTTTCCAAACAAAATTGTTTAAATAATAAATAATTCTTGACAATCTGCAAAGCATCATAGAAAAAATTCACCGGAACGATATTCTTTGTTAATTTGGTTAAAAATCAAGCCTATTTCTTAAAACTAGCAAAAATCTGAACTTTTTTCAATAAAAATTGTGTCAATAATTAATAATTCTTGACAGTCTGCAAAGCATATTAGAAAAAAGTTATCAGAAAGATATTATTTAATAATTATGTTAAATTGAGCCTTTTCTTTGAAAAATAGCTAATATCTGAATTTGTTTATAAACATTTTTTAAATAATATTTAATCATTCTTGGGAACTTGCAAAGCATAATAAAAAAAATCCATCGGAAAAATACTCTTTGTCAATTACGTAAAAATTAGGCCTATTCGTTAGGAAATAGCCACAATCTAAATTTTTTTCAATAAAAATTATTGAAATAATTAATAATTTTCAGAAATTTGCGAAGCATCACAGAAAAAAGTCATCAGAAAGATATTCTTTTTTAATTCTGTAAAAAGTTAAGCCTATTTGTTAGAAAATAGAAAAAATCTTAACTTTTTTCCAATAAATTGTTTAGATAATTATTAATTCTTGACAATCTGCAAAGCATTATAGGAAAAAGTGATCGGAACAATATTCTTTAATAATTATGTAAAAAATTGAACCTTTTCTTTAAAATAAAGCAAATATCTAAATTTGTTTATGAAAATTCTGTGAATTAAAATTAATCTTTCTTGGGAACTTGCGAAGCATCATAGAAAAAATCCATCGTAAAAATATTCTTTGTCAATTGTTTGAAGATTGAGCGCATACGTTGAAAATTGGCCAAAAAATTAACTTTTTGAAATTGAAATAATAAAAATAATTTTTAATTTTTGGGGATTTGCAAAGCATCATAGAAAAAAGTCATCAGAAAGTTATTTTTTGTTATTTCTGTAAAAAATGAAGCCTATTTTTCAAAAAATAGCAAAAATCTGAACTTTTTTTAATAAAAATTGTGTCAATAATCAATAATTTTTGACAATCTGCAAAGCATGATAGAAAAAAGTCATCAGAAAGATATTTTTTAATAATGATGTTAAAATTGAGCCTTTTCGTTAGAAAATAGCTTATACTTGAATTTGTTTATAAAAATTCTTTGAATATTAATTAATCATTCTTGGGAACTTGCTTAGTATCATAAAAAAAGTCCATCGGAAAAATATTCTTTGTCATTTATGTAAAAATTAGGCCTATTCGTTAGAAAATAGCCACAATCTAAATTTTTTTCAATAAAAGTTAACGAAATAATTAATAATTTTTGGGGATTGGCAAAGCATTATAGTATTTAATTGTGTTTAAAATCAATAATTTTTGAGAATGTGCAAAGCGTCATAATAGAAAAGCCATCGAAAAAATATTCTCAGTTAAAACTAAAAATTGAGACTATACGTTAAAAAATAGCCAAAATCTGAACTTTTTTCAAGCGAAATTCTTTAAATAATTATTAATTCTTAAGAGTCTGCAAAGCATCACAGAAAACATTTATCGGAAAAATATTTTTTGCAATTACGAAAAAAATTAGGACTATTTGTTAAAAAAAAGCTAAAATCTAAACTTTTTTCAATAAAAATTGTTTAAATAATTTATAATTTTTGAGGATTTCCAAAGCATCATATAAAAAAGTCATCGAAAAGATATTCTTAGTTAAAACTGAAAAATTAAGACTCTTTGTTAAAAAATAGCCATAATCTGAGTTTTTTGATAAACATTGTTAAAATAATAAATAATTTTTGGGAATTTGCAAAGCATTATAGAAAAAACTCGTCGGATAGATATTCTTCAGTAATTCTGTGAAAAATTGAGCCAATTTTTAAAAAAATAGCTAAAATCTGAATTTATTTATGAAAATTGTTTAAACAATGAAGAATTTATGAAGATTTGCAAAGCGCCCTTGAAAAAAGTCAATAAAAAGATATTCTTTGTTAATTCTGTAAAAAAATTGAGCCTATTTGTTTAGAAATAGCCAAAATCTGATTTAGTTTATACAAATTGTTTGAGTAATTATTAATTCTTGGGAACTTGCAGAGCATTATAAAAAAAAGTTATTGAGCAAAAGTTATTAAGCCGTTTTTTTGGAAACAGCCAAAATCTGAATTTATTTATGAAAATTTTTTTAACAATTGAAAATTCATAGGAATTTGCAAAGCGTCCTGAAGAAAAGTCATCGGAAAGATATTTTTTGTTAATTCTGTGAATAGCTAAGCCTATTTGTTTAAAAAACAGACAAAATCTGAATTTATTTATAAAAATTGTTAAAACATCTAAGAATCCTGAAAAATTATCAAAGCGTCCTAGAAAAAAGTCATAGAAAAGATATTTTTTGTTAATTCTGTAAATAGTTAAGCCTATTTGTTTGAAAAACAGACAAAATCTGAATTTGTTTATAAAAATTGTTAAAACATCTAAGAATCCTGAAAAATTATCAAAGCGTCCTAGAAAAAAGTCATCGAAAAAATATTCTTTGTTAATTCCTGCAAAAAATTAATTTTACACGTCAGAAAGAAGTTAAGGTTCGAATTTGTTTATAAAGTTATTTTAGTAATTATCAATTTCTAGAAATTTGCAAAGCATTAAAGAAAAACATCATAGTGGAGATATACTTTCTCAATTCTGTGAAAATTGAACTTATTTATCAAAAAATAAAAAAATTTTAGCATATTCGTTGAAAAATAACCCAAATTTGTCAATTCTGTAAAAAATTGAGCCTTTTTGTTAAAAAATACCCAAAACCTAATAATTTTTTCTATAGAAATTGTTTAAATAATTAACAGTTTTTAGTAATTTGCAGTGCATCATTGAAAATAGTCATCGGGAAGAAATCCTTGGTTAATTCTGTAAAAACTTAAACCCGTTCGTTAAAAAATGACTAAAATCTAAATTTTTTAACATGGATATTGTTTATTTAATTAACAATTCTTGAAAAATTTGCGCAGCATAATAGAAAAAGTCATCGGAAAGATATTCTTGTTTAATTCTGTAAAAAATTCAACTGAATTTTTGAAAAGTATTAAAAACCTTAACCTTTTTCAATGAAAATTATTTAAATAGTTCATAATTTTTGGCAACTTGAAAATCATCGTAGAAAAATGTCCTTAGAAAGATATTCTTTCCACCAAAAAAAATCAATTTTCTACAAAATAATTGTCAACAAAATACATGGATTTTTAACTAAAAAGGATCAATTCTTAACCAAATAGTTTAAATTTGAACTAAAAAATATAAATTTCAAGCCAGTAATTAAATAGATAAATTTTAAGTTGAGAAAATCAGTTTTTGACCAAAATTGAAAAAAAAATCAAAATAATTCAACTTTCAACCGTTGTTATTCTTAAATCAAAAAATCAATATTTGAATAAAAAAGATGACTTGAAAAAAAGAATAAAATTCTATTGGGTAAAAAATCATCTTTAGAAAAGAATCTTAAACCCTTTTTTGAAAACTTTCTTTTTGTTATTAAAAATTTCTTAATTTAATTAAAATTTTATCTTTTCAAATTGAACTATCTTAAATGAAAAATCTTACGTAGGATATCAACGGATTTTATAAAATTTCACTTGATTTCAAGAGTTTTCATAATATTTAAATTGAATTTTAAAGTACTTATTAAAAAATTCAGGGATTCAAAAGATTTATAAAAATGTTCAAATATTTTAAATTGAATCAGCACTAAAAGAGAAGGTAAACAGTCGCAAAGTAGGATCTTGAGTTTGACATCTGCAGGTTTCATAGATTCAAAAAAGGATCTGCGTTAACAAAAATGGTAAACAGCGACTAAGTAGAGTCTTTGGATTCAAAATCGTAGGTTCCAATGTTCAAAATAGGTTCAGCGATAGAGGAGAGAAAAAGCAGTGTCAAATTGACATTTTGAGTTTGACATCTGTAGATTCTGAAAATTTAAAAATGGATCAGCGTTAATTTGAAGCCTGAATAGTGTCAAGCTAGGATCTTGAATTTGACAAGTGTAGGATTTTTAGATTTAAAATAGGGTCAGACAAGTTTCATGGAATCCAATTCGGGTTCTAAGTTTTTGTAAATTTTAGGTTTAGGGTAAACAGCGTCAAAGTAGGCTCTCAAGTTTCAAAATAGTAGGATCTGAAAATTTGAAATAGGTTCAGCGTCACGAGAGAAGGTGAACGGGGTCAAGTTAGAATTTTGAGTTTGACATTTGCAAAGTCTGATGATTTAGAAATGGATCAGCGTAAAAGAAAAGGGTAACCAGCGTTAAACTAGGGCCTAGAGTTTGACAACTGTAGAATTTAAAGATTCGAAATAGAGTCAAAAAGGCTTTACGGCGTCAAATTCAGATTTTAAGCTTGATATCTGTAGATACTGAAGATTCAATATAGGATCAATCTTATACGACAGGGTAAACAGCGCCAAAGTAGGCTCTTGAGTTTAAAAACGGTAGGTTCTAAAGGTTTTGAATAGGGTCAGCCTTAAAAGAGAAGGTAAACAGGGTCAAGTGAGCATCTTGATTTTGACATTTGCAAGGTCTAATTATTTAGAAATGGATCAGCGTTAAAAAAAAGGGTTAACAGCGAGAAAATAGGGTTTTTAGTTTTTTTAAATTCTTGGCTCTTAAAAATTGAAATAAAGTCAGCGTTCAAGGAGACTAAGGCAACGTTAAGCTCAGATCTGTAGTTTGATATATGTAAATACTGAAAACTTAAAATAGGATCAATCTATTACGACGGAATAAACAGCTTCAAAGTAGGCTCTCAAATTTAAAAATGGTACGTTCTGAAGATATGAAATAGGGTCAGCGTCAAAAGAGAAGTTCAACAGTGTCAATTCAGCATCTTGAGTTTGACATCTGTGAGTTCTGTTGATTTAGAAATAGACCACTGTTAAAAGAAAGGGTAAACGGCGTCAATATGGGGTCTAGATTTTGACAACTGGAGGATCTAAAGATTCAGAATAAATTTAAGAAGGCCTTATGGCATCAAATAGGATCAATCAATAGGATCAATGTTATGCGACGAGGTAAACAGCGTAAAAAAAGGCTTTTGTTTTTAAAAATGGTAGGTTCTAAAGATTTAATATAGGGTCAGCATCAAGAGAAAAAATAATCAGGGTCAAGTTAGCATCTTAGGTTTGACATTTGCAAAGTCTGATAATTTAAAAATGGATCAGCGTTGCAGAAAAGGGTAAACAGCGTCAAACCGTGGTTTTCAGTTTTGGACAACTGTTGGCGGTAAAAAATGTAAATAAAGTCAGCGTTCAAGGAGACTAAGGCAACGTCAAACTCAGATTTTGAGTTTAATATATGTAAATACTAAAGATTTAAAATAGGATCAATCTTATGCAGTGGGGTAAACAGTGTTGAAGTAGGCTCTTTAGTTAAAAAATTGTAGGTTCTGAAGATTTTAAATATGGTCAGCGTCAAAGGAGAAGGTTAACAGTGTCAATTTAGCATGTTAAGGTTTGACGTCTGTAAGTTCTAAAAATTTAGAAATAGACCACCGTTAAAGGAAAGGGTAAACGGCGTCAATCTGGGGTCTATGTTTTGGCAACTGTAGGATCTAAAGATTCAAAATAGAGTCAAGAAGACCTTATGGCATCAAATAGGATTAATTAATAGGATCCATGTTATACGACGGGGTAAACAGCGTCAAAGTAGGCTCTTGAGTTTCAAAATAGTAGGTTCTGAAGATTCAAAATAAAGTCAGCGTTAAAAGAGAAGGTGAACAGGGTGAAGTTAGCATCTTGAGTTTAACATTTGCAAGGTCTGATGATTCAGAAATGGATCAGCGTTAAAGAAAATGGCAAACAGCGTCAAACTAGAGTTTTCAGTTTTTGAAAACTGTTTGCCCTAGAAAATTAAAATAGGGTCAGCGTTTAAGTAGAGTAGAACAACGCTAAACTCAGATCTTGAGTTTGATATCTGTGAATACTGAAGATTTAAAATAGGATCAATCTTATAAAACAGGTAAACAGCGTCAGAGTGGGCTCTTGAGTTTAAAAAATGGTATGTTCTGAAGATTCAAAATAGAGTCAGTTTAAAAGAGAAATTGAACAGGGTCAAGTTAGCATCTTGAGTTTGACATTTGCAAGGTCTGATGATTTAAAAATGGATGAGCGTTAAAGAAAAGAGTAAACAGCGTAAAACTAGAGTTTTCAGTTTTTGATAACTGTTAGCTCTAGAAAATTGTAATAAGGTCAGCGTTTAAGGAAAGTACGACAAGGCTGAACTCAGGACTCGAGTTTGATATCTGTAAATACTGAAGATTCAAAAGAGTATCAGTCGTATACGACAAAGTGAACAGCATCACAGTGGGCTCTTGAGTTTGAAAACGATAGGTTTTGAAGATTTGAAACAGGGTCAGCGTCAAGAGAGAAGATAAACAGCGTTAAGTTAGCATATTGAGTTTGACATTTGCAAG
This sequence comes from Amphibolips quercusostensackenii, assembly GCA_032357855.1. Classification (NCBI taxonomy): domain Eukaryota; kingdom Metazoa; phylum Arthropoda; class Insecta; order Hymenoptera; family Cynipidae; genus Amphibolips; species Amphibolips quercusostensackenii. Next base: position 1,426,617 of record JAUELO010000008.1, on the reverse strand, counting down.
GTCTGATGATTTAGAAATAAATCAGCGAAAGAGAAAAGGGTAAAAAGCGTCAAACTAGGGTTTTCAGTTTTTGACAATTGTTGTCTCTTTAAAATTTAAATGAGGTCAGCGTTCAAGGAGAGTCAGGCAACGCCTAACTCATACCTCGAGTTTTATATCTGTTTATACTGAAATTTTAAAATATAATCAATCTTATACAACCAGTTACAAAAGCGTAAAAGTAGCCTCTTGAGTTTGAAAATGGTAGGTTCTAAAAATTCAAAATAGGGTCATTGTCAAGAGAGAAGGTAGACAGGGACGAGTTAGAATCTTGAGGTTGATATCTGTAGGTTTTGTAGACTTAAAAATGGATCTGGGTTAAAGAAAAGAGTAAACAGCGTCAAACTAGGGTTTTTAGTTTTTGACAACTGTTAGCTCTGAAGAATTAAAATAAGGTCAGCGTTTAGAAAGAGTAAGGCAACGTCAAAATAAGATCTTGATTTTTATATCTTTAAATACTGAATATTCAAAATAGGATCAATCTTATACGACGGGGTGAACAGCGTCAAAGTAGGCTCTCAAGTTTGAAAACATTAGGTATTAAAGATTCAAAATATGATCAGCGTCAAGATAGAAGGTAAACAGGGTCAAGTTATTATCTTTAGCTTCACATCTGTAGCCTCTAAAGTTTTTAAAGTGGATCAGCGTTAAAGAAAAAGGATAACAGCGTCAAACAAGTTTTTTAGTTTTTGACAACTATTGGCTCTAAAAATTCAAAATAAGGTCAGCGTTCAAGGAGAGTAAGAAAACGTCAAACTAAGATCTTGATTTTGATACCTGTGAATGCTGAAGATACAAAATAGGACCAATCTTACACGATAGGGTAAACAGCGTCAAATCAGGCTCTTAAGTTAAAAAACGATAGGGTTTTAAAGATTTGATATAGGGTCAGCGTCAAAGGAGAAGGTAAACAGTGTCCAGTAAGCATCATAAGATTGACTTTTGCAGCTTCTGAAGTTCTAAAAATAAATCAGCCTCGGAGAAAAGGGTTAACAGCGTCAAACCAGGATCCTTGGTTTGTCCACTGTAGGATTTAAAGATTCAAAATAGAGTGAAGGAGGCTTTACAGCACCAAATTGGTGTCTGGAGTTTTGTATCACTCTAGGTCCTAAGGATTAAGTGAGGTAGAATTAATTAGGTCCTGAACAAGGGACTCAGTTTGTAAATCGACAATAAAACGCATTATATGTAATATAAAAGTAAATCCGATTAACTTTCACAAAAGGTATGCATTTTTTTCACCTCCAATCGAACGGAAGCCGTCGCGTGACATCCGTTCGCGCAAGGCGAGTGGTTGCAAGAAGACCAGGTGCGTAAAAAGCGCATTGACGTATGTAGGTGCGCTTTTGCATTTGTTGAGCTCTTTTGATACAAAAGAGAGGAGCGTCACGGGGAAAGGGGGTGGTGGTCATTTTTTGGTTTAAGTCCGCGAGCGAACAGTAGCGGATATTAGCACACAATCGAGAGGATAGGAGAGGACGAATGTGAATGCGTCGTGCGCCTTAAGTCGTAAGCGGGTGGCGGGTCAGAGGTCAGACCGCCAACTTGGTCCCCATTGTGTCGGCAACCATTCTCAGCCCTCTCCATTTCTCCCAACTTTACCTCCCACCCTCGGCCTCTTTTTCTTTATGCCAACTTGGCCCGTGCCCATTGTTCCATGTCCCATGCCGGCTGGCTTCCACGCTTACGTATTGGTTTAACTGCGCACAATACGATGGCTCTCGATGGTCATTCTTTATTTTATTTTATTCTTATGGTCCTTCTTTACAAAAGCCGCGGATTTGAACTCTTTAAGAAAAGTTTCATTTTTCAAGCAAGTTCTTTTTACCGAGAGGGGCCCTTTAATAAATACCTAATGCTGTTTTTGGTCAATGCTACCCCCACCTATGTAACACACGGTAGTTTCTTGCTGCCTTCATCCTTGAGAGGCTGTTCAAAAACTATTTTTGGCTAAACAGCATCAAGTTTGGATCTAGATTTCAACGAGTGCAGGTTCTAAAGATTCAAAACAGGATCAGAGAAGTTTTACAGACTTAAATTCGAATCTTGAGTTTGGCAGGTATTGAAGATTCAAAATAGGATCAGTTTGATAGCTGCAGATTTTGAAGATTAAGAAGCAAGTGAGGGTTACGGATTTAAAGTAGAGTCTTAAGGTTGACAACTGTGGGCTCTAAATAATTGAAATAGGGTCAGGTTTCGAAAAGAGGATTAGGGCGTCAAATTTGAATCTAAACTTTGAATACTGTACGTTTTTAAAATTCAAAATAGGGTCTGAGAAGTTTTAGAGTGTCAATTCAAGTCTTGAGCTTTTGACAACTGCAGCTTTTGTTGATTTAAAATATGGTCAGTGTTGAGAGAAAAGATAAACAGCGTCAGAAATAGATCAAGAGTTTGAAATTTGTATGTTGTGAAGATTCAAAAAAGTATTATTCTTTTAGTGAAGTATAAACAGCTGCAAAGTAACTTCAGCTTGAAAACTGTAGATTCTGTAGATTGAAAATAGTGTCAAAGAGGATTTGCAGCCTCAAATTTGGGTTTTTAGTTTTTGACAACTGTAGGCTCTGAAGAATCAGAATAAGGTCAGAGTTCAAGGAGAGTTAAACAGCATCAAATTCAGATTTTAAGTTTGACATCTATTAAATCTAGAGATTCAAAATAGGTTCAGAAAGGTTTTACAGCCTCCAATTTGGGTCTTGAGTTTGAAAACTGCAAACTTTAAAGAATCAAAAAAGGCACAGCGTTTACGGAGGAGCTAAATAGCTTTAAGTTTGGTTTATAAGTTTGACATCTGAGGGTTTAAAATTCTGAATAGGATCAGTGTTACAGGAGAAGGTAAATAGCGTTAAAGAACAGTTTTCAAGAAGAGTTAAACAGCGCCAAATTCAAATTTTGAATTTGACATCTGTAGATTTTACAGATTTAAAATAAGACCAGAGAGATTTTATAACGTCAAATCCGGGTTCGGAAGCTTGGAAACTGCAGGTTTTAAAAACTCAAAATCTTTAAAACATAGCGTCAAATTTAGTTTGACAAACCTAGGTTCTCAAGATTCAGAACAGGGTCAGTGGTGAAGCTGAGATTAAACAGCGTCAAGTTCGGGTCTTGAGTTTGATTAATGCAAGATCCAAAGATTTAAAGAAGGGTCAGAGAGTGTTTTTAGCATGAAAATAGGATTTTAAGTTTGACAAGGTTATACAGAGTTAAACAAGGTTAGATAGGGTTAAACAAGAGGTTCTAAAGAATCAAAATGGGGTCAGCGTTAAGGAAAATGCTTTAAAACGTCCAACCTGGGTCTTCAGTTCGACAACTCCAGGGTCTGAAGATTTAAAGGTAAGCGTCTAAAAAGGGTCTGAATAACCTTAAATTTGAATTTTGATTTGACAACTATAGGCGCTAATGATGCAAAATAGGGTCAGTCTGAAATTTAATGTTTTAGAGAACCAAACTTAGTTTTGAAGTTTAAAAAGTGTTGGCTCTAAAGATTTAAAATAGAATCATAGAGGCTTCACAACCTCAAGGTAGCGTTTTAAGTTAGAAGACTGTTGCTTCTAATGATTTAGAGTTTGAAAGCCCAGAGATTGAAATAAAGTCAAAAGAGGTTCCAATGTTCCATGCCCTAGAACTGAAGAGTTAGAAGTAGGGTTCTGACGTTCAAACAGCGTCAAATCAGGATTCAACCAATAGCTGCTGGTTCAAACTATGGGCTGAATTTCAACTCGGCTCATCCTTTTATTTTCGCTGCCATATATAAAAGAACGTCACGCAAACCTCATCTCTCAGTGATCCCAATTTTTTTCCATTAAATTTGAGGTTTGATTTTCTTACCAGCAAAGATTGTCCAGGAGACTAATCTAGAGTCTGAAGGCTTTTAGGTCGCATTTAGCGTGCCGCAGATTGTCCATCCAATTAGTTTTCCGTGGAGATAGTGAATCTTTTGTTTGTGGTTGCGAAATTCCGCAGTGATTCACGTGGTGAACGAGCCATTAGTGACGCACGCGCGTTAACGTTGGCACGTGTTTACAATATTATTTATTATTTATGCTAAGTTATGCGGAGCCAGTCCATGGATATACATATGTGTTGGGATACCATTGGCTAGCGGCCACAGTCTGCCGTCCGTCTGTCCATACAAGAGCCGGCATATTTATATCAATTACGTGTCGTTCCCCTAGCTCAGATTATTATGTAAATACCTGGTTTGTTGTATTGGCCGTCGGCGGATAGTAGACCAATTACAAGTCGGGACATCGAAATGTTCTTCAATGGGCCGATTCCTTCAAGATTACAAACTTGTCAGACGCACCACTTGCGGTATCATTATTTCCGCAAGTAACGTAGTCAAAAAATTATCTTAAAACAGAGGAAATAAAGTAATTTTCCACGAAAATAGGTCATCTTATGGTATAATCTTTTTCGCGAGTGACGCATTATAAAATTCTCTTGAACCAGGGAAAATACGGTGATTTTTGAGAAAAATAGGTAATCTTGTAATATAATCTTCTCGCGAAAAACGTGGTCTAAAGTGTTCTCAAAGCAGGGAAAATAGGGTGATATTTTACTAATATAGGTTAACTTCTAAAATAATGTTTATGTTAAAACAGAATGAGTAAGGTGATTTTTCAAGAAGATAGGTACTCTTTTGATTTATAATTTTTTTGGTAAGTAACACAGATCGAAATTTTCTCTAAAACTAGGAAAACATGGTGATTTTTTACAAAAAAAAAGGTAATTTTGGGTATTATATTCTCCGCGAGTAACGTAAACCAAAATTCTCTCAAAATAGGGGAAAAGGGTGATTTTTCACAAAAATAGGTAATCTTGTAATATACTCTTTTCCACTAGTAACGTAGCCTAAAATCTCTCAAAATAGGTGAGATAGGCTTAT
>JAUELO010000008.1:1322398-1334818 GCA_032357855.1 Amphibolips quercusostensackenii | reverse complement strand
TACATTATATATTTTTTTTATTTGAATTTTTATTTATATACATATATATATATATATATATATATATATATATATATAAAACTTATCAATAGCCTTTATAACAAATGCGAAAATAAAATAAAATATATGCAAATATAATTTTGAAAATTAAATTCAGATAATTATTCAACATCACAGACATTTAAAAAATATATATAATTGTCATAGACGTATTTTAAAGGAAAAATAAAATTTTGATATGAAAATAATAGCCAATATTCAATACCACAACTTTAAAGTGAAAAATAAATATATTTTTCTTAATTGAAAATAATTAAAGTTCAATCTTATGTTATTCAATTTAAAAAATAAATCGGCTAATAATTCTTAATTCAGTTCATAAAATAAGAAGCATTATACTATAATTTTTACTAAAACATTCAAATAATTTTTACTTCATACTTTTCTCTAAATTCAAACTTTCGTTTCTAAACATTATATTTATCGTAACTTTCTATACTATTTTTATCAAATTTAGGTTAAAAAAGAATTAGTTATTAATTAAATAATCAGTTCACAACATAAAAAGCATTAAACATTATTCTAATTGAAACATTCAATTAATTTCCGCTTTATATTATAATTTTAATTTAAAATTGCTTTTCTGAAAATTTTAAATGATAATAACCTTTTATACTATTTGCAGGAAAAATTGTAACATATGTACATATAATTTAAAAACGTGAATTCAGAAAATAATTTTCCAACAACACAAACTTTGACAAAAATTACATCATTTGAATAGAGGAATCCTGTATTTAAATAAACTTTTATTATGAAAAATATATAGCCGATATTCAATTGCATTACCTGAAAATAAATAAACAATTGTGTAATTAAATTAAACAAATTAGAATGAAAATTTGATGTAATGTAATTTTGTGAAAACTATTAATGAGCTAATAATTAATTAATCAGTTCACAAAATGGGAAGCTTTAAACAGTAATATTCATCAAAACATTAAAATTATTTTCCCCTTATATTTTATTGAAAATTTAAACTTTAATTTTTGCAAATCTGATTTATTGATAACCTTCTCATTTTATCCAGAAAAATGTAAGTTCAATAGAATCAGTTGATAAATAATTAATCAGTTTACAACATGAAAGCACTAAACAATTATTTTTATTAGAAGACTCAAATAATGTTAAGAATATTTTTTTTAAATTTGAAATTGAATTATAGTATATTTAATCTATTAATAACCTTCAAAACTAATTTAATAAAATAAAAACATATGGACATATACATTAATTAATCAGTTTACAACATAAATAGCAGTTGATTAAAACATTTAAATAATTTTCACTTTATTTTTTTTCATCAGTGTAAAATTAATATATTTTGAACTTAGACAAAGATAAGTTTCCATAATTACGTAACGGAATAATGTTTCATTTATCAAAGTATTAAATTGGTGTGCTAAATGTATTTCAAACAATGTTGCAAACGTTATATTTTATCCAGTAAATCTTCCATTATTTTTTTATCCAGACTGTTTTTCACTAAATTTTTTTTTGCTACATAAATTTTCAAAATTCAGGTTAAAATAACTATTTTCATAATAAAATAGATTTTGTTAATGCAGAAAAGAATGATAATGGAAAAGGAATAACGATTTTATTTGCAAAAACAACTTTACTCATATGGTTGGCGCTGCCCAAGTCTACCCTATCCAAATTCAAAACAAAGTAAATTTTTATTGTTAAAAAATGGAATGCAACCAAATTCAAACCAATCATTTTCCATAAAAAGATCTATTTCCAACTAAAACTGATGCTTTTTTCAAAAGAAGATAGATATTAGCTCTACTAAAAACAATAACGAAAATTGCTAAGGGGATAACAGACAATTATTAAATGGTTCATGAAAAAAATACTTTCGCGGTTCTCATATTTAGTAGAAAATGAACTTTCTAGCAATTGATTTTGTAACTATTGAAAGACACAAAGTGGTGCTTTACTGTGTTCTCAAATAGTTTACCTTAAGTGCATGTACAATTGTACAATTGCTTTATAAGTAGAGCTGGTAGAGCTAGAGACCTAAACACGCCAGGCAGACTGCAATCAATACCGTTTCAACATTACGGTGGAAACACTTTCTCCGAAAGAGCCTACGTTTCGGTTCAACTACAGAGAGACATAGACATGACGAGACAGGGTAGGAAGGAAAAAGAGGGAGTGGGTCGGAAGATCCGTGGTCCGCATACTGATTGACTTTGTATACATCCCTAAAGCCCAAAAAGAACCTTACTTTGCTAAAATCTCACTTAAACCCTGAAAAAAGGATTCTTCGTCTATCATAGTCTGGTGCAGTTTTAAACAATTTTTAACAAAAATCATTCTGTGTCTGATTGAATTTGTATGCGTCTATAAAAACCAAAAGGAAACAGCCTTTCCTAAAATCTACCAAGCCTGAAAAAAAAATTCTTATCTATCAATGTCTGGTACACTAGGTTTTGAACATTACGAACATTTCTGTGGAATTTCAGCTTGCTAAAATCTCAAACCAAGTTTAAAAGAAACGATTTTGGCTATAAAAGTCTGTTCCAGTTAGTTTTAAACAATTTTTAGCAAACATCTCTTTGTAATTGATTTTCCCTTTGTATGCATTCCTATAGCCTAAGAAGAGTCTCGTTTTGATAAGATCTCACTTAAACCCCAAAGGAAGGATTCTCGTCTATCTAGTTCAGATTATTTTCAACAAATTTTCTACAGAAATCTCTCTGAGTCTAATTTCTAATTTGTATACATCTCTAGATCATAAAAAGAGTTTTACTTTGCTGCAATCTCACTTTAAGATTTAAGAAAGCATTCTCGTCTATTAAAGTCTGGTCCAGTTAGTTGTAACTAATGCTTAACAAAAATCTTTGTGCATATGACTGAGTCTGTATGCTTTTCTAAATACCAAAAGAAAAGCGCCTTTCCTAAAATTTCCATGAGAGCTGAATAGAAGCATTTTCATTTATCAATGTCTGCTCCACTTGGCTTTGAGCTTAACAAACATCTCTCTGGAATATTACTTTGTTAAAATCTGAAAGCAAGCTTAAAGGAAACATTTACGGCTATCAAAGTCTGGTCAAGTTAGTTTTAAAACATTTTCAACAAACATCTACTATCTACTATCTCACTTTAAGCTTGAAGAAAGCATTCTCGTCTATGAAAGTCTGGTCCAGTTAGTTGTAACCAATTCGTAACAAAAATCTTTGTGAGTATGACTGAGTTTGTATGCTTCTCAAAATACCAAAAGGAAAGAGCCTTTCTTTAAATCTTGCTACAAGCTTAAAGAAAGCATTTTTATCTATTTGAGGCTGCTCCACTTAATTTTAGATTTGAAAAGCATCTCTCTTGAGTTTTTCTCTGCTAAAATCTCAAACCAAGGTAGAAGGTAGCATTGTTATCTATCAAAGTCTGGTTCAGTTCGTTTTAAACAATTTTCAACAAACATCTTTCTGGAATTAAATTTGACTTTGAATACATTTCTATAGCCTAAGTAGGGTTATACTTTTCTAAGATCTTACATCAACCCTAAAGGATGAATTCTCGTCTATCTGGTTTAGATAATTTTTAACAAATGTATTACAGAAATCTCTCTGTGTCTGATTGTTAATTTGTATACTTCTCTAGAGCATAAAAAAAGTTTTACTTTGCTACTATCCCACCATAAGCTTAAAGAAAGCCTCCTCGTCTGGCCCACTTAGGTTTAAAAAACTTGTAACAAACATTTCTCTGGAACTGATCTTGACTTTGCATTCATCCCTAAAGCCTAAAAAAGTATTACTCAGGTGCATTACCACATTAAACTTCAATGACACATTCTCGTCTGTCAAAGTCTGGTCCAGTTAGTTTTAACCAACATGTAACAAAAATCTTTGTGAGTATGGCTAAGCTTGTATGCTTTTATAAATACTAAACAAAAAAAGCCTTTCCTAAAATCTTCCTACAAGCTTAATAAATGCATTCTCATTTATCAATGTCTGGTCCACTTAGGTTCGAACCATTTTCAATAAACATCTCTCTGAAACTGATTTTGACTTTGCATACATTTCTATATCCCTTAAAGGGTCTTACTAAGCTAAGATTTCACATAGACCTTCTAAAAAGAGTTCTCGTCTATCTGGTTCTGATTTTGATACTGTACACTACTCTAAAGCCCAAAAAAAATCTGACTTTGCTGCAATCCCACTCCAAACATAAAGGAAGGATTCTCGTCTATCATATTCTGGTCCAATTTTGCTCAAAAAACTTTTTGGATCAAAATGACTTGCGTCCCCAAAAACAAAGAGGAAAAAGCCTCTTCTAAAATCTTCCTTCAAACCTAAAGAATAAAATCTTGACTATCAAAGTCTGTACCAGTGAATTTTGGAAAAACCTTAGCAAAAATTTATTTGTTTCCGATTGACTTTGTATGTCCCAATACAAAACGAAAGAGCCCTTTCTAAAGTTCCACCCCGAGCTGATGGAAATGATTCTCATCTGTCAGAGTCTGGTCAATTTTTTAACAATTTTTTAAAAAATCTCTCTGGGTCTCTGATATTCAGCACCCGCAGGAACAAGTAAAGTGTGTGAGGCTGAGCCTTGTAGGCTGGCTCATTCTGCTGGAAACAATTGCTGCCTTGGGGCATCATTTACATCATAAGCAATCATAATGATCGAATTTTCGGCGAACGATGATCCAACGAGTGGAACGAGGGGAGCCAATTCAGAAGTGGGTTCCCACTTACCGACTACGAACTATAAGAGAATTCTGACCCACCCCCCTTTTTGCCCCTCAACACCACCCTGTTTCATTATAGCTTCGGGCTACCGGCACACAGTGGGCCAGATCTGGAATTTAATGTTCAAGAAAGTCTACAGTCTTTATTCCATTTAAAACTTTTTTTAAAATGAAATTCAAGTTTTTTTTTTAATCAGGCAGACTGTATAGTAGGATGGTTCAAAAACGCAATGGATAATTCTTTTTGGTGCTGGACGGTGAGCGTCCCCTAACTCGGTTTCAAATGAGAATAAATTGACTATTTTGGTTATACCGAAATTTCGATTAAAAGGAGATTTTTTTTTAGAAAATTTTAATAGAAAAAGTTTGATTTTGAACAGAAAATAAAAAAGTTAATCTTTCAGTTAAAAAAATTAATTTTTTATAAACAAGCGAATTAACTAATGTTAATTAATTAATTAATCTTCTCCTTAACTATTTTGTTACAAATTATTTTATTTTGTAGAAAATTCTTCTTTTTGGTTGAAAATGTAACTATTTGATTAAAAATATTTTTTTTATTGAATATTAATCATTAAGGTAGATAATTAATTCATTTAGGTGAAATATTAAATATTTTGTTCAAAAATAAACTCTTTTGTTGAAACTAAACCATTTTGTAGAAAATTATACTACTTTGTTAAATAGATTAACTTGCAACCTTCATGATAAATATTGAATGAAAAATAAATTCCTAATTAAGTAGTTGAATTTTGAACCAAAAAGAAAAATGTTCCACCAAAAAAATTGAATTTTCAACCAAATACCAATATTTTCAACAAAATAGTTAAAAAGAAGGTTAATAAGTCAATCAACAACGGTCAAATTTTTTATTATAAAAAATTTAATAATTTTTCAACTTAAAAATAAACTTTTAAATTTTTTATCAAAGTCCATCTTTTTTATTAAAAATTCAACTATGTGGTTAAAAGGTTATGTACTTTGATAAAAGTTAACTTTTTTTTTTGAAAATATTTAGGTTGAAAATTGATTTCTCTTGTTAAAAATTTAAGTATTTGGTTGTATGATGGTTTTTTATTAAAAATAAATTTTTTCATATGAAAATTTAACTATTTTCTTTGTTGTTAAGAACACATATTTTCTTGGTCATAAATTCAACTATTTAGGTAAAAAATAATTTTTTCATTAGGCATTTATTATTAAGGTTGAAAGTCGATAGATTTAAGTTAAGGTTTAAATATTTTGGTGAATATTAAATAATTTGGCAGTAAATTCTTTTTTTTGTATTCAAAATTAATTATTTATTGAATATTCACTGTTAAAATATAAAGTTAATATATTTGGGTGAAAGATTAAATATTTTGTTGAAAATTAAACTATCTTTTCAAATTAATTAACTCTTAACCTTAATGGTAAATATTAAATAAAAAATCAATTTTCAATTCAAAAAAAAAATTTTTTTACAAAAAGTGGGATTTTTAAGAAAATTCACAAAATTTCAACAAAATATTTAACAAAAAGATTAATTAAATAACAACAGTTGATTCGCTTTTCTATTGTGAATAAATTTTTAACTAAAAATTTAGCTTTCTTAGTTTTTATTAGAAACTTATCTTTCTTATTGACTAATTCAACTATGTGGTTAAAAGGTCATGTTCTTTGATAATTTTTTTTTTTTTAATGTAGCTATTTAATTAAAAATTGTTTTGTTAAAAATTGATTTACTTTGTTCAGAATTTAACTATTTGGATGTATATTTGTTTTTTCTAATTCGAAATTAATTTTTCTGATGGAAAATTTAACTAATCCACATTTTTGTTAAAAATACATATTTTATTCTTATGAAAAATTCAACTATTAGGTTAAAAATTCATCTGTTTGATTGAAAATTGATTTCTTTGCTTAAAAATTAGAATATTTGGTTGTATATTTTTTTTTTTGACTTAAAAATTATTTTTTTTAATTGAAAATTTAACACTTTCAATTTTGTTGTTGAAAATATAGGTCTTTTGGTGGAAAATTCAACTACTTAGGAAAACATTAATTTTTTTATTAAATGATTATTATAAGGTTTAAAAGTTAATTTATTTGAGTTTAACTTTAAATGTTTTGTTGCAAATTGAACTATTTTGTTGCAAATTTGCATTTTTTTAAATTTATTTTTGATTGAAAATTTATCATTTAATTTAAAAATTGATATATTTTAGTTGAAAATTGAATATCTAATTAAAAATTAAAATATTTTGGTAATTAGATAAACTTTAAGCCCTAAAGATGAATATTCAATAAAAACTGAATTTTTAATCAAATAGTTAAATTTTTTGTCAAGAAGTAGAATTTTCCACCAAATAATCGAATTTTCAACAAAATACAAGATTTTTTAACAAAATAGTTAAAAGAAAATTCGAACAATTAATAACTCAACAACAGCTGATTCGTTTATTTATTAAGAATTAATTTTTCAACTTTAAAATTAACTTTATAATTTTTTTAAGAAATGCATCTCACTTATTAAAAATTCAACCTAATTTACTTGGGTGAGAGATGAAATTTTTCGTTAAAAATTAAGCTATTATTTTCAAGTAGACTGACTTTTAACCTTAATGATAAATATGTAATAAAAAGGAATTTGTAATCAAATTGTTGAATATTTCAACAAACGATAAATAATTTTTCTCCAAAAAATCGAATTTTGAACAAAACACTAATATTTTCAACAAAATAGGTACCAGAAAGATTAAATAATAAATTAAAAACATAAAATTTGCTTTTAAATTAAAAATTAATTTTTTAACTAAAAAACCAACTTTTCCATTTCTTATGAAAAATCCATCTTTTTCATCAAAAATTCAAATATGTGGTTTAAAGGTTGTGTACTTAATTGAAAATTAATTTTTTTTTCAAATGTACCTATTTAATTAAAAATTCATCTATTATGATGAAAATTGAATTATCGTGGTTAAAAATTCAACTGTTGGGTTAAAAATTAGGATATTTGTTTTTTTGCTTTTTTAATTTTCAATTAAAAATTCAATTTTCTCATTTTTGTGTCGTTAAAAATACAAGTTTTTTTTTAATTCAACTATTTTGTTAATAATTAATTTTTTTAACTGCAAAATTTGAATATTCTATTTTTTCTTAAAAAGCCATCTTTTTTATTCATTAGAAATTCAACTATTTAGGTAAAGATTAATTTTTAATTAAATATTTATTATTAAAGTAAAAAGTCAATTTATTTAAGTTAAAGTTTAAATATTTTGTTTAAAAACAAACGATTTGGTTAAAAAGATTAACTTTCAATCTCAATAATAAATATTCAATAGAAAATTATTTCTTATCAAAATAGTTAAATTCTCAACGAAAAAAAAAATTTTCACCAAAAAATTGAATATTTAAGAAAATAGTTAACAAATAGATTAATTAATGAATTAGCTACAGCTAATTCGCCTTTCATATTGAAAAAATCTTTCAGCTGAAAACTAAGCTTTTCATTTTTTGTTACAAATCCATCCTTTTTATTAAAAATTTAACTATGGTTTTTAAAGGTCATGTACTTTGATGAAAATTTATTTTTTTTTTAATGTACCTATTTCATCAAAAATCAATTTCTTTGGTAAAAATTTAATCATTATGGTTTGAAATTCAACTGGTTCAAAATTTATCTTTTTGGTAAAAAATTAATTTATTTGCTTCAAAATTTAACAATTGGGTTGTATCTTCGTTGTTTTTTAAACTAAAAATTAATTTTTTCATTTTGAAAATGAACCTATTCCATTTTCTTCTTAAAAATAATTGTTAATTTTTTTAACTGAAAGTTAATATTTTTAAATGAAAATTAAAGTAGTTTATTTTTTGTTGAAACTCCTTATTTTTTTGGTAAAAATTCGATTATTTAGGAAATTTTTTTTTTATTTAATATTTATTATCGAGGTTAAAAGTCTATTGATTTGAGTTAAATTTTAAATATTCTGTTGAGAATTACAACAATTTTGCTTGAAATTGGTTTTTTATTAAAAATTTATTTTTTATTGAATATTTATCATTAAGGTTGAAAGGTAATTTATTTAGGTAAAAGATTTAATAGTTTGTTGAAAATTAAACTGTTTTTTTCATGAATGGATTACCTTTTAACCTTAATGATAAACATTTGATAAAATATAAATTCTTAATGAAATGGTTGAATTTTTTAACAAAAACAAAAAAATAATTTTCTACCAAAAAATCGAATTTTTGACAAAATACTTATATTTTTAACAAAATAATTAACAAGGAGAATAATTAATTAATAAACAACAATGAATTCGCTTTTCAACTAAAAATTAATTTTTTAACTGAAAAAATTACCTTTTTTATTTTTTATTAAAAATTCATCTTTTTTTATAAAAAATTCAACTATGTGGTTAAAAGGTTATGTACTTTGATGAAAATTCTCTTTTTTTTTTGAAAATTTACTTCTGATAGAAAATTCATCTTTTTCGATAAAAATTTTATTATCGTGGCTAAAAATCCATCTGTTTTGTTGAAAATTCAAATATTTAGTTGCATATTTGTTTTTTCAATTGAAAATTGAATTCTTAATTTATAATTCAACTATTAAATTTTTTTGTTATGAATCCATATTATTTTCTTAAACGTTCAACTATTTCGTTAAAAATTCATGCATTTCAATGAAAATTTATTTTTATTTAATAATGTACGTAATTAACTGTAAAATTTAATTCTTTGGTAAAAATTGATTTGTTTTGTTAGAAATTTAACTATTTGGTTCTATGTACTTTTTTTTATAGAAAAATAATTTTTTTACGTGAAAATTTAATCATCCTATTCTTTGTTAAAAATTTATTAATTAATTAAAAAATTTAATTTAAACTGCTTTGTTTCGATTTCTTTGTTTATTAAAAAATAAATTTTTTTAATTGAAAAATTGACTTTTTTATTTTTTGTTAAATATCCATATCTTTTTGGTTAAAAACTCAACTGTTCAGGTAAAAATTTATTTTTTGATTGAATATTCATTAATCAGGTTGAAAGTTAATTCGTTTAAGTTGAAGTTAGAATATTTTTTTGAAAATTAAACTATTTTGTGGTAAATTTGTTTGTTATTGAAAAATTTGTTTAATTGAATATTTATCATTAGTTTTGAAAGATTATTCATTCAGGTAAAAGGTTAGATATTTTGTTAAAAATTGAAACATTTGGTCAAATAGATTAACTTTAAACCTTAATGATGAATATTATATAAAAATAAATTCTTAATCAAATAGTATAATTTGTAAGCAAAAAGAAGGATTTTCAACAAAATACAAAAATTTGCAACAAAATAGTTACCAACAAGACCGTTTAATAATTTACTAACAACAGCTAATTCGTTTTTTCATTAAAAAATTAACCTTCACACTTTTTGTTAAAAATCCATCTTTTTTATTAACAATTCAACTATGTGGTTAAATGTGGTTATTAATTTTAATAGATTTTTTTTTTAATTCGCCTATTTGATTGGTAATTCATCTTTTCTGGTAAAAATTTATTACTAAAAATTAATTTTTTTGACTAAAAATTAAACTATTCTATTTTTTTTTGTTAAAAATCCATCTTTTGTCATAAAAATTCAATAATTCAAAAATTCAGCTAAAAATTCATGTATTTTGATGAGAATTTATTTTTATTTAATAATGAAGCTACTTAGTTGAAAATTGATGTTTTCGGTTGAAAATTGACTTGTTTGATTGAAAATTTACCTGCAAGTTGTATATTTGTTTCTTATGAAAAACTAATTTTTTTAAATGAATATTAACTTTCAAACTAAAAATTGAAATTTTTAATTGTGAATGAAATGAACCCTTTTTGGGTTTAAATTTGCATTAATCAGGAAAAGTTTTTTTTTTATTGAATATATATTATTATGGTTGAAAGTTAATTTATTTGAGTCAAAATTTGAGCATTTTGTCGAAATCAAAAAATGTTTTGTTGTAATATCGTCTTTTTTATTCAAAATTCATTTTTCATAAATGTTTATCATCAAGGTTGAAAGCTTAATTTTGTACCAAAAAAAAAGGATTTTTTGCAAAAAATCAAATTTTATCAAAATACAAAAATTGTCAAGAAAATAGTTTACAAAAATATTAAATAATTACCAATATTTAATTTTTGTTTTTACTGAACATTAATTTTTCAACTTAAAAAATTAATTTTTCATTTGTTTGTTAAAAATTCTACTATGTTGCTGAAAGGTAATGTACTTTGATGAAAACTCATTTTTTTTTAAATGTACAAAAATTCATTCTAACTTTAAATATTTATCGTCAAAGTTGAAAGTTAATTTATTTTGCAAATAATCACTATTTTTTTTAAAATTTATAATTTATTAAGGATTTACGTTTTTTGTAAAAAAAATCACCTTTTTTTGTGGAAATTTCATTTTTTTTTTTGAAAATTCAACTATCTTGTGAATTCGTTTTTTATTGAGAATTAATTTTTTGAAAGAAATTATAACTATTCCATTTTCTTAAAAGTTTATATTTTCTATAAAAAATTTTATTATTTGCTTTAAAGTTCATCTATTTTGGGGAAAATTAATTTTTTTTTAATGTTTCTATTTAATTGGGAGTCCGTTATATTTTGGTAGGAATTTAATGATCGGGGTTGGAAATTCAACTGTTTTGTTAAATATTTAACTGTTTTCTTGTAAATTTGCCATCTCTTTAATTACTAATAAATTTTTCAACTACAAGTTCAGCTATTCCATTTTTTCTGAAAAAAAAATTTTTTTTAATTCAACTGCTTGATTGAAAATTTATGTTTTTGGTTGAAAATTCGTATTCTTTGGTAAAAAAGTAATCTCATTTTCTAAAACTTCGGTTTTTTGTTGAAAAATTATTTTTCCGTTTTGTTTGAAAATTCCTTTTTTTGGTTAAAATTATTTGCTTTAACAAAAAATATATTTATTTTATTATCAGTCAAAGATTTTCTCTTCGGTTCAAAAATTTACCTATGGTTTTGAAACTTCACGTATTTTGTTAAAAATTTGTATAAAATATGTAAATTAAATTTTTTTTTGTTCAAATTTTTCTTGATGAAGATATTGCAATCCATCTCTCTCAAATTCTGATGCAAAACAAAATCATCTATCGTAATTTGTAGAAGACTCCTTATGAAATTCAGTATAACTGCTGTTACTTACAATCCTTAAGATAAGCTTTAACACAAGCATTTTTATTTCAATTAAAAAAATATTATCCGGGGAAAAGTCAGGTAGAGTAATTGAATTTCAAATTTGTATTTACACGAACTGATACTGCTTTCATTACCACTTAAAACAAAAATAACCAACCCAATAACACTCGACTCTCCTGATCATTAGGATGAAACAATTTCAATAATCAGTGGTTACTTGGCTTCACAAATAAAAGCTAGCTCCCATTCAATCTTTCTCATGAATCGGAAAGGTTCATAAGTTCTCGTGTGACTTCTAGTTTTCGGGGGGTTTGGTGACATAATGAGGCAGATCGATTGCCGGGTACATTACCATTACAATAGCGGCCACCCCCTGCGAGCGATGCCTAACTGGAATTTCGCAAGAAAACTGGAAAAGCTAGGGTGCCTTACTGCGTTTTATCAGGGAGAGGGTAGAAAAAGTTGAGGAGGGGTGCAGAAAACGAGGGCTG
>JAUELO010000008.1:1302023-1316517 GCA_032357855.1 Amphibolips quercusostensackenii | reverse complement strand
TGAACTGCAACGTTCACGAAACGTCGGCAAGATTCGTAGTTTTTCACACGATTGTAACCCGAAGAAACTCCTTTATTTTGAATATTGCAAGGTATTTTGGAAGATTCTAAAAAATTTTCAATATATTTTGATAATTGAAAGGAGTTTAAAGGATTCCTAAAATTTCAGGGTATTTTAAAAAATTGCAAAAAGTTTTCAAGAGCTTTAAATAATGTAAATTGACATTAAAGAATTTGAAATATTGTAGGGTATTTTAGAAGATTTCATAAAACTATTTAGATATTTTAAGGAATTAAAAGGATTTTAAATATTTCAAGGTCTTTTGCAAAGATTGCAAGGAATTTCTTACAGTTTAAAAAAAATTAAAATAATTTCAGGAAATTGGAAATATTGCAGGGTATTAAAAAAGATTTTTAAAAGTTATAAGTAAATTTCTGTAACTTAAGGGGATTGGAATGTATTTAAAATATTTTAGGGTATTTTAGTCAGTTTTAGAAATTTTCAAGATCATCGGAAATTGCCTTTTTTCCTCAGGGTGTTACTGCAGAAATAAAATTAATATAATAATATTGCTTGAAATTTTCTAAAAATACTAAAAGATATAAAACATTTTTCGCAATTTTTTTTAATTTCGAGAAATTTCTATGACAATTAAAAAGTTGCGTGAAATTCTAAACAATTTAAAATTTTATGAAATATTGTAGGGTGTTCTAGAAAATTTACAGGGAATTTGAAATAATAAAAATCATGCAGGGTATTTTGAAAGATTCTCACAAATTTCTCAATAAATTTCAATAATATAAAAGAATTTTAACAATCTTAGAATATTTTTAAAAAATCCCGAACAATTTTTAGGAAAATTAAAACATATTATGATTTTCAAATATTTTCAAAAACTTTTAATATTGTGGGTTATTTTAAAAGATTTGAACAAACTACCAAGAGATGGAAAAATTGCACTAATTTTTCAAGCAGTCCAATGATTTAAAAAAATATCAAAAATTTAATATAATTAAAAAAAATTTAATAAAATTTTCTAGGTTATTAATGTTCACAAGAAATTTTTAATGTCCTCAAGGTATTTTAGAACATTTTCCAGAATTTCAGGAACTTTCATTGGATTTAAAAAGATTGCAAAAATCTGAACTGATTTTATGAAAATGTAAAAAATGTGTTTTTAAACTTTCAGTTCAAACTAAAGGTACGGAAATAATTTTTTTTGAAATATTTTATATACTTACTTTAAAGCCGCCATCTTTAGGAGTAAAATTTGCGTACTGCTGATTAATACAAGCGGATTTTTTAAGAAATTCTTTCTCCGTAACTGAAGTGATTTTATTCGCAAGACTAAACGCACCAATCCCAGCATAGTTCAGGTACTGAGGTCGATTCTCATTAAAGAAAATGTCTTGTAGAATTCCGGCAGGAATAACTAAAGAATTGAAATTCATATTAACATAGGACAAAGTTGTGAAATGAGAGTTGCGATAAGTGAGCTGTGAGTTGTGAGTTGCGAGTTGCGAGCTGTGATTTGTGAATTGTGAGTTGTGAGTTGTACGATGAATAAAATAGACTTACCAATGCTGTTTAAATAACTATCATATTCAGAGTTTGTGCCAAAAGTTTTAGCATGCACAAACAATGGCCAATCATTTTTTTTATCAGATTTCCGCAATTGGCTGAAGAAACGATTTCTCGTGAAACGGTTCGCGCTTAAATATGCTTCCAGGTAATTATTTGGGGTTATATCCAGCGTTTTGTAGTATTCGTCAATAGTCTTTTCGTCGAAAAATTGATCAATAGATCCAATAGATTTTTTTATAGATTCAACTTTATCCAAAGCACTTGTTCGTGTTTTTTCGTCCATCCAGTCGACCTGAAACATAATTAAGAGTAAGTGAGGGTAAGAGTGAATAGCATTAATTCAAGATATTTTATTATAAATATTCAATATAAAATAACTTAAAAAAAAATTATTTGCTAAGATTTCTGATCAAAATATATTATATTTTTTAAAAAAAGATTGAACAAACAACAGAGTAAGAAAATGACAAGAATGTTCAAAATATTTTGTAGGATTTCCACAGATTTTAAGGCATTTCATAATTTTTTTTTTAAATGATCTTATAAACTCTTTAATTTTTTCTAAGTATAGATAAAAAAATTTCGAGTCTTATTCTCAATAATTTTAAAGAAAGAAAAAAGTTCAAAATATTAGAAAGATTTTATGAATATTTTTCATAATTTTGAAGAATTTCAAGGATTTAATAAGATTTGAAAAATTTTTAATTTCATATTCAACATATCTATTACCGCAGCCTTATCCTCTACATTTAGCCTATCCACCGTAACCACATCCTTTACCTCCACTGGACACCCCACCTTTACAATATCCTCAAACTTTAGCACATCTTCTACCTTCAACTCATTTTCAACCTCGACCGCATTCACCACCTCCACCACAATCCATTGCCACCACAATATCGCAATAAAAAAATTTATTTCCCAGCCACCACCAACCTTTTGAAGTTCAAGTACAAAATTCCTTAAAAATCAGAATTTTTTATCTTTTTTAAGTGATAATTCAAAAATATAAAAGATTGTGTAGGAACCTTCAATGATTTAACCTAAAATTTACAAGATTTTATAAGATTTTAAATATTTTCGCATCCATATATAACATCTCCGCTACCTACTACTCTTCCTCTGCACCCACCGCATCTACCACCACCACATCCTTTACCTCCACTAGACCCTGCACTTTCACAATATTCTCAACTACTAGCGCATCCTCGACCTCCAACTCATTGTCAACCTCGACCGCATATACCACCCTCACATCTATCACATCCACTGTCACTACAATATAAAATTAAAATATTAATTTTTCCAGCTACCGCCTAGCTTTTGTAGTTGAAGTACAAAATTCCTTGAAAATCAGAACTTTATTTCTACCTTTTTTACGTAATAATTTAAAGATTTAAAACATTTCTTGGGACCTTTAATGATTCAAAAAAATTAAAAAAATTTTATGAGATTTTAAAGTTTTTTGCATCCTTATTCAACACCTCCACTACCCCAGCCGAATCCTCTGCATCCAGCGTATCTACCACCACCACATCTCTTACCTTCACTACATTCTCCACCTTCACAATATTCTCAACCTCTAGCGCTACGTTCACCTCCAATTCGTTTTTAACCTTGACTGCATTGGTCACCTTCACCACATCCACGGCCACTACAATAATTAATTAAAATATTTCCTAGCTACCGCAAAGCTTTTGAAGTGGAAGTACAACATTCTCTAAAATTCAGAATTTTTTTATCTTTCTCACGTAATAATTTAAAGATTTACAAGATTTTATGTAAACTTTAATGATTTGAAAGAATTTACAGGATTTTATAAGATTTGAAAGGTTTTCGCATCTATATCCAACACCTCCACTACCGCACCCTCATCCTCTACATCCAGCGCATCCAACACTACCATACCCTTCACCTCCACTATATCCCCTACCTTCACAATATTCTCAACCTCTAGCGCATGCTCCACCTCCAAATCATTTTCAACCTCGACCGCATTCACCACCTCCACCACATCTGCTGCCACCACACTAACAAATTAAAATATTTTCTAGCTACCGTCAAGCTTTGGAAGTTGAAGTACAAAATTCTTTAAAGTTCAGAATTTTTTCATCTTTCTCACGTAATTATTTTCAAATTCAAAAGATTTTGTGAAATCTTGAATGATTTATAAGAATTTTAGGATTTTATTAGATTTTAAAAATTTTTGCATCCATATCGGACACCTCCACTGCCGCAGCCTCATCTCTTACATCCAGCGCATCCACCATCACCACATCATCCGCCTCCACTGCATCCTTCACCTTTACAATATTCTCAACCTGTAGGGCATTCTCAACCTCCAACTCAATTTCAACCTCGACCGAACCCATCACCTCCATCACCTCCAATACCTCCACCACATCCACGGCCATCACAATATAAAAATAAAACATTTATTTTTTGAACAACTGCTAAGCTTTTGAAATTAAAGTAAAAAATTCGTTAAAAATTAGATTTTTATCTCTCATGTAATAATTTATTACCCACAAGGTAAATGCAAAATTTTAGAAAGCTTTCCAAGAGCATGAAAAAATTCTACATTCTTGGCGGTGCATTTGAAATCACGGCTAATTTATTGAATTGGTCACCTGATTAGTGGTCCATTACTGTTACTCGGTCGTCAACTACATTTTATTACTAACAATATAACAGTTATAATAAATAATAACGTGACGTTTGAAATAGTTTATGTAAAAACCTCACCTCTTTTAGAGTTTTCTTCAATTGTTCTTCAATGGCGACTACTAATTCTTCTACATTTTTCTTAGCTTTTTGGTTAAATTGTTTTCGGAGATATAGAGCACCAGCACTAATTCCCAGCTGATTAGTTGTACTTCCGAGACATAGCTTCGATCTAGCTTCAATCTTACCTGAACTGGGACCCCAGAGAAGACTTGCATACTTTTGTTTGAGTTTGATTGATTCTTTATTTAAAAAAAGTGAAGCTTCATAAACTGCTTGCCAAAAGAGGTAATTAGCCACAACCCTTTTTGAGGCTTCCTTCATCAAATTTTCGAATTTTTCAAAAAAGGCAGGCTTGTTCACTGTTATCATTTCATCGTCACCAATGACTAGAATCGATTTCAGGAATGTGTTGAAGTACTGCTTCCAGGGAATACTCGGATATTTTTTGGTGAGCTCTTTCACTGACATTTGGGTTGCGGGAGCTTCTTCCGAGATTTCTTTTCCTAAACTCATAGTGAGCTAGGGTTTTAAGATATTTTTAAGTGACATATTTTTAGGTAAGATTTTTTTTTTAACTTTACTTTTTTCCCAATAAATCTGCTGAAAGTTTGACTATCATTTCTGCATTTCCAAATTTAATAACTTATGAGTTCGATAGCTGAAGGCTAACAAAAATAAAAAGAGGCATAGTAGCTAAAGAAATAATGCCTTGGAAAAGCATACAAAAACTTTCGAAAATTTTAAAAAATCTCTAAGCTTTTTAAAAAATTACAAAAAATTTTTAAACGTTAAGAAAATTTTAAAATTCTTTAAAACACTTAAAAAATTTTAACAATGCCAAAATTTTTTAAAAACTTTCGAAATTTTAAAAAATTTTTAAAAGTTTCACAAATTTTCAAAAATTTCAAACAAAATTTTAATTTCCAAACTTTAGAAAAATTTTTCAAGTTTTCAAAAATTTTCCAGAAAATTTCTAATATTTTATAACATTTTCAAAAGTTTGCGAAACTTCTGAATGTTTTCAAACTTTGAAGAAATTTCAAAAAATGTCAAAAAATTTTTAATGATTTCGATTCTTTTAAAAAAATTTTGAAACTTTCAAGAGACTTAAAAAATATTTAGAATTTACCAATTTTTTTTAATTTACAAAAATTTTAATAAATTTCGACAATTTACAAAAACTTTCCGAACTTTCAAAAAATTTCAAAAAATTTTAATAATTTACGAACTTTTGAAAAAATTTTCAAGAATTTTTATAATTTCTAAACTTTTTAAAAAGGTTGAGACTTTTGAAAAATTTTGTATTTTTTAAAAAATTTCCAATATTTTTTTTTTTAATTTCACAATTTTGGAAAATTTCCATAATTTTTTAAAATTTTCAAGAATTTTAATATTTTTCAAACTTTTCAAAACATTTTTAAACTTTCAAACAATTTCCGAATTTTTTTTAAATTTTGCAAAAACTTCCAATATTTTTCAACATTTTAAATATTTTTCAACATTTCCAAAAATTTTTAAAATTGACAAAAATTGTAATAATTTCTAAACTTCTCAACAAGGTTTCAAAGTTTTAAAATTTTGAAAAATTTCAAAATTTTGAAAAATTTCCAAAAATTTCAAAAAATTTTTAATAATTTTCAAACTTCTTAAAACATTTCTAGAACTTTCAAGACTTCCAATAGTTTCAAAACTTGCTGAAAATTTTTACAATTTTCCAAAATTTTAATAATTTTCAGACTTCAAAAAATGTGCATACTTTCAAAAAATATTTTAATTTTTAATAATTTACAAAACTTTCAAAAAATGTCCAAGAATTTTAATAATTTCTTAACTTTTTAAAATGTTTTAAAACTTTCAAAGAATGTCAAATTTTTTAAAAAATTTCCAATATTTTTTAACATTTTCAAACATTTTCAATTATTCCAATATTTTCAAACATTTTATTAATTTCTCAAGTTTTAAAAAAATTTCTAAAAATTTAATTCATTCTCAAACTATTGCAAAAATGTTCAAACCTTAAAAAAATTCTTAAACATTTCCAAACTTTTCAAAAATTTGTAAATTTTTTGAAATTCTCCAAAAATTTCCATTATTTTTTAACATTCTTACTAATTTTCTGAAAGCTTCAAAATTTTTTCAAAAGTTTGCAAACTTAACAAAATTTTTTTTAATTTCCAAAATAAAAAAAAATATTCAATATTTTATAACATTTCCAGAAGTTTGCAAACCTTCTAAAGGTTTTCAAACTTTATGAAAATTTTCAAAATTTCCAAAAAACTTAAAAATTTTTTGATAGTTTCGAAACTTTTCAAAAAATTTTAAAACCTTCGAAAGACTTAAAAAAATTTATAGAATTCAGCAATTTTTTCAAAGTTACAAAAATTTTAAAAATATTCTGAAATTTACAAAATTTTTTGAATTTGCAAAAAATTTCAAAAAATTTTAATAATTTACAAACTTTTCAAAAAATTTCCAACAATTGTAATAATTTCTAAAATTTTCAAAAAGGTTTGAAACTTTTGAAAAATTTTTTATTTTCAAAAAAATTTTCAATATTTTTTAAAATTTCTAAAATTTTCAAAATTTTTTTTAAATTTCCAAAAATTTTAAAAACGCTTGCAAACTTTCAAACAGCTTTCAAATTTTTTTAAATTTTGCAAAAAATTTCAATATTATTCAAAATTTCCAATATTTTTTAACATGTACGCAAATTTTTTAAATTTACACAAATTTTAATAATTTCCAAACTTTTTAACAAAGTTTCAAACTTTCAGAATTTCCAAAAATTTCAAAATTTTTTCAAAATTTAAATAAATTTTCAAGAATTTTAATATTTTCTAAACTTTTAAAAGCATTTTTAAACTTTCAAACAATTCCCAAATTTTTTGAAATTTTGCAAAAATCTCTAAAATTTTTTTACATTTTTGAAATTTTCGAAATTAACAAAAATTCTAATAATTTCCTAACTTTTCCAAAAATTTTGAAACATTAAGAACTCAAACAAATTTTTAATAATTGCTAAACTTTTCAAAACATTTCCAGAACTTTTAAGACTTACAAAAAGATTTACAAAACTTTTCAAAAAATTTTCAAGAATTATAATAATTCCTTGACTTTTTAAAAAGTTTTAAAACTTTCAAGAAATGACTAATTTTCTAAAAAAGTTAAGAAAATTTGCAATATTTTATAACATTTACAATATTTTTAAACATTTCCAAAAAATTTTAATAGTTTGTTTACAAACCTATCAAAAAATTTCCAAGAATTTTAATAATTTCTAAACATTTTAAAAAGGTTTGAAACTTTTGAAAAATTTTAAATTAAAAAAAAATTTCCAATATTTTTCAAATTTTCCAAAATTTCCCAAATTTTCAAAATTTCAAAAATTTTCAAAATTACAAAAATTTTTAAAAATTTTTAAAAATTTTTAAAAATTTCCAAGAATTTCAATATTTTCCAAACTTATCAAAACATTTTTAAACTTTCAAACAATTTCCAAATTTTTATAAATTTTTCAAGAATTTCCAATATTTTTAAAGATTTGCAATATTTTTTAACATTTTCAGAAATTTTAATAATTTCCAAACTTTTTAAAAAATTTTCAAACTTTCAGAATTTCCAAAAATTTCAAAAATTTTGAATAATTTTTAAACTTTTCAAACAGTTTTAAAACTCTCAATAAATTTTTGATTTTACAAAAAATTTCCAAAAATTCTAATATTTTTTAGAATTTCTAAAATTTTGCAAAATTTTAAAAAATTTCTAAGAATTTCAATATTTTCCAAACTTTTGAAAACATTTCCAAACTTTAAAACAATTTCCAAATTTTTTAAAATTTTGCAAAAATTTTTAAAATTTTTTAGCATCTCCAAAAACTTTCGAAATTTACAAAAATTTTAATAAATTCCAAACTTCTTAAAAAATTTTAAAACTTTCATAATTTTAAAAAATTTTCAATAATTTCCAAACTTTTTAAATCATTTCCAGAACTTTAAAGACTTCCAAGAGTTTCGAAAGTTTTTGAAAATTTTTAAATTTTCAAAAATTTTTTAAATTTTTCAACTTTTTAAAAAATGGCCAAGAATTTTTATAATTTTCTAACTATTTAAAAAGGTTTAAAACTTTCCAAAAATCTTAAATTTTCTATAAAATTTCCAATATTTTTTAACATTTCCAAAAATTTTTAATATTTCCCATATTTCCAAAAATTTTATACATATCTTAACTTTTAAAAAAATTTGCAAACTTTAAAAAATTTTTTCAAAATTTTCAAACTGAAATTTTGAAAATTTTATCAAGATTTCCAAAATTTTTGATTTTTTAAAAAAAATTTTTAAATTTAAAAAAATTTAATTGATTTACAAACTTTTCAAAAAACTTTCAAACCTTAGAAAAATTTCAAAATATTTTAATTTTCCAAAAAATTTTCTAAATTTCTAAAAATTTCTAATATTTTTCGAAATTTACAGAAGTTTGCAAAATTTACGAAGATTTTCAAAATTTTAAAACTAAAAAATGCGCAAACTTTCAACAATTCCCAAAATTTCCAAAAATGTTAAGAATTTCTAAACTTTCAAAAAAAATTTCAGAGTTTAAAAAAATTTCTCATTTTTCTGAAATTTTCCAGGAATGTATGCGCGATGATCGTTCGCTCATTACTTTATATATTGAAAAAGGAACTGAAATTTACAACTGAACAACTGACAACTGACGGATCATGATCCAATTTTGAAATCAAATTATTCAAAAAAAATTATACTATAGAAATTATGATATCCTGAAGTAATTAATACTTACACTGCCAAGCTTAATCAGGAATTCGATAACATCTTTTGATTCTTTTTCAGCTCTAGATCTATTTGCACCAAAAAGAACAGCCGTGTCTACCATATAATTGTAGTGTGCCTGGACGGCCGGGTCTTTAAACCCTTTAACCAAAATTTCGCTTTCAAGAGATAAAAAAGGTTGGTCGATCTAAAAAAGAATTTTTGAAATAAAAATATTGGATCTAAATTTGTTAGTTTTTTTCTAAAAGTCATTACGTACATACAAAATATTTTTCGAATCGTTTTTAAAATCACCGACACAAGTAAAAGTAAAAAGGTAGAAGGTATTATATCCAAAATTACGAAAATCGTAAGTAGCCTTTATCCAATTAAAGTTTTTTTCTTTCCACGAGTCTCCTTCCAGTACAGGCCAGCCACCAATTTTTTTGAATTGACCTAGTACTGTACGAATACCATTTTTCTCAATCGTAGCTATAGAAAAAAAAAATTAGTTTTCTACAGAAAACATTTATGTTGTAAATGAATCTTTGATTTTTAAATAGGCTCACCCTCGTCCATGCAAGCTTTGTAAAAGTTTTTCGATAGTTTGATGAATCTTGGTTCATCAGGTTGAACTGGCTCTTCGAGATTTCGTTTTAGTAGCTCCTCATTTTTCTGCTCAAGGGAATCATATCTGTCGACGAAAGTTTCATCTTCTGGAACTACTGTGGTTTTCAAAAAATTACCACAGGCAAATTTGTAAAAATCATCACACCGATCGACTGTGGTGTCGATACTTTTTAGGATTGTGGAAGCTGTAAGTAAGATTTTAGTTTTATAGTTCCATTCAGAATTTTGTTGTAAAAAGATTTAAATTTTTGTCTGAAACAATAAATTTTTTTTAATAGAGTTAATTTTTGACAAAGTTGTGCAATTTTCAACCAAAGAGATGAATCTTTGATTATCATCCACCTCCAGCGCATCCACTACCACTTTGTGCACCAGAACGTTTATCACCTTCAACACATACATTTTCATAACAACGACCGCTAATATTTCCACCAGTACATACTTCACCACATCCCCATTTTTATCTGCCTTTTAACGAAGTAGTAGAATTTTTAAAGAAAAAAGATGAATTCTCAAGGAAATATGTGATACTTGATTTTAAAAACAAAATTTTTTTTTTCTTAAAGTGGAATCCAACATAAAAGAGGAATTTAAACAAATTTGTTGATCCTTTAAAAACCAGATTTATTGTCAATAAAACAATTGCAATTTTTAACCGAAAGTATTTTCTAGTCGAGAAAGAAGAAATTTTTAACTACTAAATATTAATTTTTTAATTATTAATAGTGTAAATAAACCTTCCGTTAAATTTTTTAATTTATAACAAAAAACAACAAATTTTTCACAAATAAGTTCCATTTTCAGGCAGAGAGATGAACCTTTGACCAACCTCCACCTCCAGCGCATCCACTACTACTTTGTGCACCACAACATCTATCTCCTTCACGATATCCATTTTCATAACAGCAACCGCTAATACCTTTACTAGTACATACTTTACCACATTCACCACTTTCATCTGCCTTTCAACCAAGTAGTAGAATTTTTAAAGAAAAAGTATGAATTCTCAAGAAGAAATATAATACTTAATTGTCAAAACAAAACATTTTCTAATTTTAAATAAAAAATAGTAAAATCTATCTGTAAAATACAAGTTTCAAGCAAAATTGTTGAATCTCTATCAAAAACAGATTGATTTAAAAAAAAAACAATTGCAATTTTAGCTTAAAAGGATTTTCCATTCAAGAAAAAAGAAATTTGTAAATGATAAATATTAATTTTTTTATCATAAAAAGAGTAGATAAACCTAACTTTAAATTTTTTAACTACTAACAAAAATTAACAAATTTTTTAGAAATAAGTTCCATTTTCAGTCGAAGTGATTAATCTTTGACCATCCTTCACCTCCAGCGCATCCACTACCGCTTTGTGCACCAGAACATCCATCACCTCCGCCACATCCACTTTCTTGACAACTACCTCTCATACCTCCAGGTGTACATACTTTACCACATCCACCACTTTGATCTAGGTTTTAACCAATTACATAGTTGAATTTTTGAACAAAAAAGATGAATTCCTAAGAAACAATGTAACGCTTAATTGTGAAAACAAAAAATATTTTCAATTCAAATAATAAATAGTGCAATCCATCCTTAAAAGACAAATTTTTAAACAAAATTGTTAAATCCTTCACCAAACCAGATTCATTTTTAATTAAACAATTGCAATTTTAACTAAAAGGATTTTCTAGTTAAAAGAAAAGAAATTTGTAACTGATAAATATTAATTTTTTTATTATAAATAAAGTAGGTGAACCTTACTTTGAATTTCTTAATTTTCAACAAAGAAGAACAAATTCTTTACAAATTAGTTCCATTTTTGGGCGAAGAGATGAATCTTTGACCACCATCCACCTGCAGCACATCCACTACCACTTTATGCACCACAACATCCATTACCTTCACACTAACCAAAACAGATTTATTTTCAAGAAAATATTTCCAATTAAGACCTGAAAGAATTTTTTAGTCAAAAAATGAGAACATGGTTACTAATAAACATTAATTTTTAATCAACAACAAAAAACAACCAATTTTTAACAAAATAGTTTAATTTAGAACCAAAGAGATGAATCTTTGACTATTCTCCACCTCCAGCGCATTCACTACCACGCTATGCACCACAACATCCATCACCTCCACTACATCCACTTTCGTAACAACGACCACTAATATTTCCACCTGTACATACTTCACCACATCCACCACTCTCACCTGCTTTTTGACATAGCAGTAGATTTTTCAACCAATAAAGATGAATTCTCAAGAAAAAATGTAATAATTTATTTTAAAAACAAAAAATTTTTTTATTTAAAAAAATTGTGAAATCCATCCAGAGAAGACGAATTGTGGAAAAAATTGTTAAGTCTTTTACCAAACCAGATTGATTTTCAATAAAACAATTGAAATTGTAACTCAAAAGGATTTTCTAGTCGAGAAAGAAGAAATTTGTAACTGATAAATATTAATTTTTCAATTTGGAATAGAGTAGGTAAACCCTGCTTTCAATTCCTCAATTTCTAACAAAAAACAACAAATTTTCACAAATTTTTTCCATTTTCAGGCGAAGAGATGAATCTTTGACTTTGAATCTTTGATCTACCTTTAGCGCATCCACTACCACTTTAAGCACCACAACATCCATCACCTTCACACACTAGCCAAAACAAATTTGTTTTTAATAAAATAGTTGCAATTTTAACCTAAAACAATTTTCCAGTCAAAAAATAAGAAATTGGTCACTAATAAATATTACTTTATAATCAACAACAAAACCTAACCAATTTTTAACAAAATATTCCAATTTAGAACCCAAGAGATGAACCTTTGACCACTCTTTACCTCTAGCGCATCCACTACCACTTTATGCACCACAACATTCGTCACCTTCACACACTCACCAAAACAGATCTGTTTTTAATAAAATGGTTGCAATATTAACCTAAAAGAATTTCCCCGTCGAAAAATAAGAAATTGGTCACTAATAAATATTAGTTTTCAATTGACAACAAAGAAGAAAAAATTTTTAACAAAATAGTTTAATTTAGAACCAAAGAGATAAATCTTCGACCATCCTCCACCTCCAGCGCATACACTACCACTTGGTGCACCAGAACATTTATCACCTTCGCCACATCCACTTTCATAACAACGACCTCTAATACCTCCAGCAGTACATACTTCACCAAATCCACCCCTGTCATCTACCTTTTAACCAATTAGTAGAATTTTCAAACAGAAAAAAATATTTTTACTTTAAATAATAAATTATGCAATCCACCCTTAAAAGAAAAATTTTAAACCAAATTGTTAAATCCGGTAACTAACCATATTTATTTTCAATAAAACAATTGCAATTTTAACCTAAAAAGATTTTCTAGTTAAGAAAGAAGAAATTTGCAACTGATAAATATTAACTTTTCAATTATAAATAAATTAGGTGAACCTTACGTTGAATTTCTTAATTTTTAACAAAAAAGGACAAATTCTTTACAAATTAGTTCCATTTTCAGGCGAAGAGATGCATCTTTGACCATCCTCCACCTCCAGTGCATCCAATACCACACTATGCACCACAACATTCATCACCTCTACCACATCCACTTTCATAACAGTGACCACTAATATTTCCACCTGCACATACCACATTACCACATCCACCACTCTTATCTGCCTTTTACATAGCAGTAGATTTTTCAACCAATAAAGATGAATTCTCAAGAAAAAATGTAATACTTGATTTTAAAAACAAGAAATACTTTTATTTAAAAAAGAAATAGTGAAATCCATCCACAGAAGACGAATTGTGAACAAAATTGTTAAATCTTTCATCAAACCAGATTTATTTTTAATAAAACCATTGCAATTTCGACCTAAAAGGATTTTCAAGTCGAAAAGTGAAACATACTTTAAATTTCTTAATTTCTAACAAAAAACAACATATTTTAACAAATTTGTTCCATTTTCAGGCGAAGAGATGAATCTTCGACCATCCTCCACCTCCAGCGCATCCACTACCACTGGATGCACCACTACATCCATCACCTTCACACACTAACCAAAACAGATTTTTTTTCATTAAAATAGTTGCAATTTTAACCTAAAATCATTTTTCAGTCAAAAAATAAGGAATCGGTCACTAATAAATATTAATTTTCAATCAACAACAAAAAACAACCAATTTTTAACACAATAGTTCAATTTAGAACCCAAGAAATGAATCCTTGACCATCCTTCATCTTCACCGCATCCACCAATACTACATCCACCTGTTAACCAAATACTAGGCTTTGTAACAGCAGAAGATAAATTTTTCACGAAACATGTAATACTTTATATTGAAACTAAAAATATTTTTTATTTCCAATAACAAAAGGTAAGCTTGATAAAAAAAACGAATTTTTTGATTTGTAACTGGAAAATATTAATTTCGAACTTCAAATAAAGTGGCTAAACTTCATGCAAGATTAATTATTTTTAAAAGCCTCAATTTTTAACCTTTTTAACTTTTTAACTTTTCAACTAAATATTTCATTTTGATTGAAAATTGATAATTTCGAGTTAAAAATTAAAATATTTGGTGAAATATTTAAATTTTTCGTCGAAAATTCAAGTAATTGTTTAAAAATTCATACATTATGTTTAAAATTCGTCTTTTTTATGAAAAATTAATCTTCTCAGTTGAAAATTAAGCTTTTTAGTTAAAAATTCAACTGTTTTGCTAGAAGTTGAAATACTTTATAAGAAATTAATTTTCAGTTTAATATAAATTAATCAGTTTATTTT
>JAUELO010000008.1:1273926-1301923 GCA_032357855.1 Amphibolips quercusostensackenii | reverse complement strand
AGAAGTATTATTTATAGACAAAAAGATTAACTTTCGAAGAAAAAGACAATTTTTTATAAAAAATTTATTTTTAACAAAATACGTGTATTTTTAACAATATAGTTGAATTTTCTATTAAAAAATACCAATTTTCCTTTAAACTGTTGCATTTTGAACTAGGAACGATCAATTTTAACTGAAAATGGAACAGTTGAATTTCCAGTTGTTAGAAATTAATTTTTGACCAAACTGAATGATTTTTAACAAAAATGATTAACCTTTAACTAAAATTGTTCGAATTTTCATAAAAAAAGAAGTTTCATTACAAAGATTAATTTTTTATAAGATAAATAAAACACGAATTTTTTACAAAGTACATACATTTTTTAAACCAATAGTTAAATGTTTAAGTAAAAAATGTTAATTTTGAGCGAAACAGAGAAATTTCATAAAAGATTTACATTTAAGAAAAGGACTTCTAAACTATCTTAATTTTTGGCTCATTAAAGACAAAAGTAACAACAATTGAAAAAAGAGGAAGATAATAAATTTTTAAGTTAAAATAAACTAGTTTAATTTTTCCCTAAAAATTTAATTCTTTGTCATTAAAATTTTTCAGACAGTCCAGGACTTTATGTGGTTCTTTCTTAAAGTTACTATTGTAAATCCTTTAAATCTAATAAATTTCTCTGAAATACTTTAAAATCATTAGAAATGCTAAAGAATTCTATGACATTCTAGTCATTTTTTTAATCTTCTAAAATTCTTTATAATTATTTAAAATAATTAAAATCTTTAAAAATACTTAAATTTTCTTAAATCCTTGAAAGGAATTAAAAAGTCTATAAAATCGCTAAAATGTTGAAAAATTCTATGAAATACCTTAAAACATAGTAAATCAAGGTTCTTTTAAAAACGGAATTTTCAAATCATTAAAAGTTTTTCAATTTCTTCGACATCTTTTGATTCGCTTGCGATTTCATAAAAATTTTTGGATTTTGTGACATTCTTTTAGATAACTTAAGATTACTTGAAATTTTATTCTATTAAATTTTTTTTTTTTTTTTATTTTTTAGATAATTCTGAAAATTGAGCTTTAATTCTTTGGAAATCCTACACAACTTTCAGAAATTCTTCTCAATTTTTGAAATTGTTGGTGACAGTGGTGGTGGTGGTAGTGGTGGATGTGGTGAATGTGAAGGATGTCGTGAATGTACTAAACGTGGTGGATGTGAAGGATGTTGTGAATTTGGTGGACGTGATGGATGTGAAGGATGTTGTGAATGTGGTGAATGTGGTGGATGTGAAGGTTGCTGTGACTCTGATGAATGTGGTGGATGTAAAGGATGTTGTGAATGTGCTGGTTGTGAAGGATGTGGTGAAAGTCGTAGATGTGAAGGATGTTGTAAATGTGGTGGATGTGAAGGATCTTGTGAATCTTCTGGATGTGAAGGATGTAAAGGATGTTGTGAATGTAGTGAATGTGGTGGATGTGGAGGTTGCTGTGACTCTGGTGAATGTGGTGGATGTAAAGGATGTTGTGAATGTGCTGAACGTGGTGGATGTAAAGTATGTTGTGAATTTGGTAAATGTGGTGGATGTAGAGGCTGCTATGACTGTGGTGAATGTGGTGGATGTAAAGGATGTTGTGAATGTGCTAGTTATGAAGGATGTAGTGAAAGTGGTAGATGTAAAGGATGTTGTAAATGTGGTGGATGTGAAGGATGTTGTGAATATGGTGAATGTGGTGGATGTAAAGGATGTTGTGAATCTTCTGGATGTGAAGGATGTTGTAAATGTGGTGAATGTAAAGGATGTTGTGAATATCGTTGATTAAAAGGATGTTGTAAATGATGTTGTTTCAGGTGGACTGGATGGACGAAAAAACAAAAACTATTGCTTTGGATAAAATTGAATCTTTGAAAAACTCTGTTGGATCTATTGATAGATTTTTCGACGACAAAGCCATTGACGAATACTACAAGACGGTGGAAATAACCCCCAATAATTACCTTCAAGCATATTTAAACATGACTTTTTTCCTAGAAAATCGTTTTTTCAGTCAATTGAGGTCGCCAATAGAAAAATCGGATTGGCCATTGTTAACACACAGCCAAACTTTTGCTACAAATGCTGCTGAATATGATGGTGACAACAACAGCATTGGTAGGTCAATTTCATTTATCTCACAACTCACAACCTAAAGAATTATTTTAAACTGAATTCGTAAAAGCAAAATTAAAAAATTTTTAAACATTTTTTTTTAAATTAACAACAAATTTGACCAATTATTGCATAAACTTAGATAAAATTAACCTATATCGATATTAATTTCTATTCCATAGATATCCCTGCCGGAATTCTACAAGACATTTTCTTCAATGAGGATAGACCTCAGTACTTGAACTATGCAGGGATTGGTGCGTTTAATCTTGCAAATAGAATCACTAGAGCTGTCGATAACCAAGGTAGAAATAATGATAAAAATGGAAAAAGTAAGGATTGGTGGACTCCAGAAACAAACAAAAAATATCTTCAAAAATCTGCTTGCATGAAAGAGCAGTATACAAAGTATACTGTAAAAAGTGGCGGCTTCAAAGTATGTATATGTAATATTTAAAAAAACTTTTTTTTAATTTTTAAAATTATTCAAAAAGCTTAAAAACTTATTACACTCTATAATTCTTGAAAATATTTGAATAATCAATAATAAATGATAAATACAGATAGCAAATTCAGATTGCCAAAGATTTTACCAAGATTTCTGTGATTTTCCAAAGATTTCACAAGTTTTACAAATACCAAATATTTTGAATTTAAACAAAATATTTTTCAAAGATTTTAGAATATTCCAGAGAAGTTTCACGAAAATTTCAATGTTTTCGGGAAGACTTTTTAAATTTCGTAAAGATTTTAGGTAGATTTCAGATATTGTGCAAAGAATCTAATAATTTCTCAAAGATTTCCCAAAGATTTAAATTATTCAGAATAGATTTATAAGACTTCTTAAAGACTTTAATTATTTTTCTAAAATTTCACAAATTTTTCTGATATTACCAAAAAAATTTTTAAACTTTTTTAGTATTTCCTAAAGAATTCTATTATTTTACAAAAATTTCAGATAGATTTTAAAATGTGCGCCAAGATTAAAATGATTTTTCAAAGATTTCATAAAGATTTCAAGAGATTTTAGAAATATTGTACAAATATTTTAATGATTTTCCAAAGATTTGAAAAATATTTTAAAGTTTCCAATTATTTCACAAATATTATTAAATATTTCAAAAATATTATAAATATATTAAAAAGATTTTACATTGATTTCACAAAGATTTAAATAATTTTACAAATATCATAAAATATTTTAAAAATATTTAAATATATTGAGAAGATTTCAACAGATTGCAAAAGATTTCACAAATATTTCCCCAAAAATTTTTACAATGACTGCAATGATTTTCTGAATATTTCAAAGATTTCAGAAAGTTTTCAAATGTATCGGAAAGATTTTATATATGTTTCAAAGATTGTACACAAATTTCAATGACTTTCCAAAGATTTAAATTATTCAAAAAATAATATTTTTAATATTTCGCAAAGATTTAAATTATTTTCCAAGGATTTGAAAAAGATTTAAATAATTTCACAAATATTATCAAATATTTTCAAAATATTCCGAATATATTACAAAGATTTTAACAGATTTCAAAAGATTTTACAAATATTTTAGAAAGATTTCACAATGATTTCAATAATTTTCTAAATATTTCAAAGATTTCACAAATATTTTACAAAGATTTCGGATATTTTACAAAGAGTTCAAATAGATTAAAAATATTTTGTAAACATTTCAGATATGTTTCAAAGAGTGCACAAATATTTCAATTCTCTTCCAAAGATTTTATGCAGATTTAAATAATTTTACAAGTATTATTAGATGATTCAAAAATATTTCAATTATTTCTAAAAAATTTTGAATAAATTTCAAAGAGTTCACAGAAATTTCAATAATTTTACAAATATTACGAATATTGATAAAATGTTCTTAAAATTTCGCAAAAATTTTACAAATTTTTCAATGATTACCTAAATTTCTGAGATTTTATCAAGACTTTCATGATTTCAATAATTCCACAAACATTGCCAAATATTTCAAAAATTTTGAAAAGATTTCCAAAAATATGAGCAGGACTTTTAACCGATTTCAATGATTTTTTAGGATTTTAATGATTTCAAATAGATTTTAAAGCGTGCACAAAGATTTCAATGATGTCCTAAGGATTTCACAAATATTTCAAAAATTTCACAAATATTATTAAACTTTTTGAAAATATTTTAAATATTTTTAAAAATCTTAAAAGATTTCACAAGGATTTTACAAATATTTAGATAATTTTCCGAAGATTTCACAAAGATTTTAGATATATTTCAAAGATTGTACAAAGATTTTAATGATTTCTCAGAAATCTTAATTATTTCAATAGTATTCCAAATATTTCTCAAAGATTTAAAATAGATTTCAAAAAAATTTCAATGATTTTCTAAAGGTTTCAATTATTTCACAAAAAATTCAAATGTCTTTCAAAGAGTTCACAAAGATTTAAGTGATTTCCCTAGGATTTCTCAGAGATTATAATTATTTCGCAAGGATTTCAGAAAGATTTTAATAATTTTTTTTAAATATAATCAAATATTTAAAAAATATTTCAAATATTTTGGAAAGATTTCAAAAAATTTCAGAAAGATTTCACAAATTTTTCAATGATTTTCCAAAGCTTTCAATTATTCCAATGATATTTTCAATATTTTGCAAAGATTTCAGATAGATTTTAAAACGATTTCAATGATTTTCTAATCATTTCAAAGATTCCCATTATTTCACAAAAATTTTTAATAAATTTCAAAAAGTTCACAAAGATGTCTATGATTTCTCAAGCATTTCACCAAGATTTCAATAATTTTACAAATATGATTAAATATTTGATAAATATTTAAAATATTTTAAAAAGATCTTACAAGATTTCACAACGTTTTCACAAATATTTTAATGATTCCCGAAAGTTTTCACAAAGTTTACAAAGATTTTAATAATTTCACAAATATTATTAAAAATGGAAAAAATATTTCAAATATTTTCTGAAATATTTCAAAAGATTTTACAAAGAATTCACAAAGATGTCACAAAGCTTTCGCAAATATTTTAATAGTTTTCCAAAGATTACACAAATTTTTCACAAAGTTCACAAAGATTTTAATGACTTCAAATGCAGTTCACAATGATTTCAAAAATTTCACAAATATTATTAAATATTTCAAAAATATTTTAAATATATTTTAAAGATTTCACAAATAATCCAATAATTTTGCAAACATTTCACAAAAATGTTTCACAAAGTTTCCACAAACTTTACAAATATTTTAATTATTTCAAATGGATTTCACAAAGATTCCAATAATTTCACAAATATTATTAAATATTTAAAACATATGTTAATCATTTAAAAAATGTTAAAAATATTTCGCAGAAATTTCACAAAGATTTTTCAAATATTTAAATGATTTCCTAAAGATTTGAAATATTTTATTAAGACTTAAATGATTTTAATAATTTCACAAACATTACCAAATATTTCAAGAATTTTGAAAAGATTTCCAAAAACATTAGAAAGATTTTAAACCGATTTTGAATAGATTTTAAAACGATTTCAATGATTTCCTAAGGATTTCACAAAGATTTCAATTATTTCACAAAAATTTTTAATAAATTTTAAAGATTTTACAAATGTTTCAATGATTTTTTAAATATTTCACAAAGTGTTCAAATATATTGCAAAGTATGTATATATGTTTCAATGATTATACAAAGATTTGAATGATTTTCTAAAGATTTAAATTATTTTAATAATATTGTAAATATTTTGCAAAGATCTCAGATAGATTTCAGAACAATTTAAGTGATTTTCTAAGGATTTCAAAGATTTTAATTATTTCACAAAAATTTTAAATATATTCCAAAGAGTTCACGAAGATCTTTATGATTTCACAAATATCATTAAATATTAAAAAAATATTTTATATATTTGATAAACATTACCAACATTCTGCAAAAATTTTACAAAGATTTTACAAATATTTTAATTATTTCCTAAATTTTTCAAACATTTCATTTAGACTTTAGTGATTTTAGTAATTTCACAAACATTACCACATATTGAAAATTTTTTTTTTTTAATTTTCTAAAATATCAAAAAATTTTTAATTAATTAAAGTGATTTTCTAAGGCTTTTAGAGATTTCAAACAGATTTCAAAAAAAGCACAAAGATTTCAATGATATCCCAAGGATTTCAAAAAGACTTTAATAATTTTACAAATATTAGCAGATATAAAAAAAATATTTTTAATATCTTAAAAAGATATTAAAAGATTTTAAAAAGATTTCACAAAGATTTCTCAAATATTTCAAGAATATTTTAAATTCTCGCAAATTTTAAAAATGTTTTGGAAAGATTTTATATATATTTTAAATATTGTACAAAGATTTTAATTATCTAAATAATTTTTAATTTAAATAATATTTTTGATATTTCGCAAAGATTTTAGGTAGATTTCAAAACGATTTTAGTGATTTTCTGATTATTAATTTCACAAACATTATTAAATATTATAAAAATATTATAAATATTTCAAAAAGATTTTAAAAAATTTTACAAAGATTTTACAAGTATTCAAATGATTTTGTAATGATTTCACAAAGTTTCCAAATGTTTCGCAAAGATTTAAGATATATTTCAAAGATTTTACAAAGATTTCGATGATTTCCCAGAGATTTTAAATATTCCAAAAGTTTTTAAAATATTTCTCACAAATTGTAAATAGATTTTAAAACGATTTCAATGATTCCCCAAGGATTTCACAAGGGTTTTACAAAGATCTCAATTTTTTCACAAAATTTTTTCATAGATTTCAAGGAGTTCACAAAGATTTCGATGATTTTGCCACGATTTCACAAAGATTTTAATAATTTCACAAATATTAGCAAATATTTTAAAAATATTTCAAATATTTTAAAAAAATTTTTAAAGTTTTTTCGAAGATTTTATAAAAATTTCACAAATATTTCAATGATTTTTCAAATATTTCACAAAGTTTTTAAATGTTTCGCAAAGTATTTATATATGTTTCAAAGATTGTACAAAGATTTTAATGGCTTCCTAAATATTTCAATTATTGCAATAATATTGTAAATATTTCGCGAAGATTTTAAGTAAATTTCAAAACGATTTTAATGATTTTCTAAGGATTTTAAAGATTTTAATTATTTCACAAAAATTTCAAATATATTTCAAAGAGTTCACAAAGATTTCTATAATTTTTCAAGGATTGCACAAAGATTTTAATAATTGCACAAATATTATCAAATATTTTAATAATATTTTAAATATTTTGAAAAGATTTCACAAATATTTTAATTATTTTACAAAGATTTCACAAACTTCACAAGTATTTCAATGATTTCACATGGATTTTACGAAGATTTCAATATAATTGATTAAGATTTTAATTGTTTCAATAATTTCACAATCATTATCAAATATTTCAAAAATTTCAAAAAGATTTGAAAAAAACATCAGAAAGATTTTGAGCCGATTTCAATGATTTTCCAAGGATTTGAAAATTTTTTAATAGATTTCAAAGAGAGCACAAATTTCAATGATATGCTAAGGATTTCAAAAACATTTAAATAAATTGACAAACATTAGCAGATCTTTAAAAAAAAATTTTTATATTTTTAAAAGATTTCAAAAGATTTCACAAATATTTTAAATATTTTCTAAAGATTTCGCAAAGTTTTAAAATGTTTTGCGAAGATTGGAGATATATTTCAAAGATTGGACCAAGATTTTGATTATTTCAACAATATTTTTAATATTTTGCAAATATTTCAGAAAGATTTCAAAACGATTAAAATGATTTTTTAAGTATTTCAAAGATTTTAATTATTTTACAAAAATTTCGAATGAATTTAAAAAGTTTACAAAGATTTTAATAATTTCAATAATTTCAATTTTTTTCAATTAAAATTTTTTCTTTTAATTTCAATAATTTCCCAAAGATTTTAATAATTTCACAAACATTACCAAATATTTGAAAAATTTTGAAAATATTTCCAAAAATATCAGAAAGATTTTTAACGGATTATAATAATTTTATAAGGATTTCAAAGACATGAATAGATTTCAAAGAGTGCACAAAGATATCAATGATTTCTTAAATTTTTCGCAAAGGTTTTAATAATTTCAAAAATATTATTAAATATTTTAAGTATTTTAGAAATTTTTCAAAAGATTTCACAGAGTTTTTACAAATATTCCAATGATTTTCCAAAGATTGTACAAAATTTTTAAATGTTTCAAAAAGATTTTAGATATATTTTAAACATTTTACAAAAATTTGCTAAGGATTTCAACAATTTTAATTATATTTGATTAATTCGCAAATATTTCCAAATATATGAAAAAATTACAATAATTTCTCATGGATTTCAAAGATTTCACAAAAATTTCATAGAAATTCCGCAAAGATTTCGGACATATTTCAAATATTTCACAAATAATTTAATCACTCCAGAAAGATTTCAGGTAGATTTTTAAAAAAATTCAAAAAATCCTATAAATTCAATTATTCGATTTCTGCGGGAAGCATTGCCCCCTGTGCTCCCTAGGTCTCCGCCGCAACCGTCTATATTGAAA
The DNA here is from genome assembly GCA_032357855.1 of Amphibolips quercusostensackenii. NCBI lineage: Eukaryota > Metazoa > Arthropoda > Insecta > Hymenoptera > Cynipidae > Amphibolips > Amphibolips quercusostensackenii. The sequence continues at coordinate 1,293,193 of JAUELO010000008.1, read as the reverse complement.
TTCTTGCAAATCTTTAAAATCTTTCAAAATATATATAATAAATTAAAAAAGGAATGATTTAAAAAAAATGGACCATCAATCAATTCTATTAACAAATATTTCCCAAAATTTCAGTTAAATGATAATAAGACGGTAGAAAAAAACATTGCAGACAACGGAGGTGTAAAATTGTCGTACCTAGCCTATCAAGAATGGGTGAAGCATCACGGTCCCGAACCCGGATTGCCCGGATTAAACTATTCACAATCGCAGCTTTTTTGGATTCAAGCAGCTATCACACAATGTGCTAAATACACCCCAGAATTTCTGCGAAACGCAGAAATGGACAAAGATATACAAATCCTCAATGAATTCAATACTCCATCAGAATTCAGAGTCACAGGTCTATTTGCTAACAGGCCAGAATTTGCAAAGGACTTTAATTGTCCAGTAGGTTCCAAAATGAATCCAGTTAATAAGTGTAACGAATGGTAAAACTGGAATAACCGTGAAATGTAAAAAAATTGGACATATAGTACAGGAACGTTAACCGGGAAAAGTATTAAAAATAATATTTGATTTTGAAAGGTGATAGCGTCGTTTGAAATAAAGAAATTTTTTTTGTTAAGCCATGAAAAAGCTTATTTAATTCTGGGTAAAATAGGCCATAGTTAAAGTAATTTAGCACAGCCTCATCCTTTAGCTCTAGCGCATCTTCCGCCTCCACTACATCCTCGTCCTCTAGCGCATCTACCACCACCACATCTGCGACCTTTAGCGCATCCACCTTTACAATATATTTAATCTCTAGCGCATTCACTGCCACCATATTTTCGACCTCCAGCGCATCCTTCACCTCCACCACATCCTCATTCTCCAACGCATCCACCACCATATATTGGACCTCCAGCGCATCCACCACCACTGTATCCTTGACCTCCAAGGTATACTTCACCTCCATTACATCCTCGTCCTCCAGCGCATCAAACACCACCACATCATCGACCTTTAGAGCATCCACCACCACCATATCCTCGACTTCCAACGCACCCTTCACCTTTATTACGTCCTTGTCCTCTAACGCATCTACCACTACATTCCCGATCTCCTGTACATCCTCTACCTCGCCATATTTTCGTCCTCCAGCGCGTCAACCACTACCACATCATCGACCACAGCGCATTCACCACCACCACATTATCGACCTCCAGCGCATCCACCACTATCATATCATCGACTTCTAGTGCATCCTTCACCTCCATTACATCCTGTTCCTCTAGCGCATCCACCACCATTACCACATTCCCGACCTATAGTGCATCTTTCACCTCCGCCACATTCTCGTCCTCCAGCGCATCAACCACCACCATATCATCGACCTTTAGCGCATCCACTACTAGCACATCTTCGTCCTTCAGCGCATGCTTCACCTCCACCACATCCTTGTCCTCCAGCGCATCTACCACCACCACATTCTCGACCTCCAGCACATCCTTTACCTCCACCACAACCTCGTCCCCCAGCGCATCCACCACCACCACCACCACATCATTGACCTCCAGCTCATGTGCCACCACCTCATCATTGACCTGCAGCGCATCCTCCACCTCCACCACATCCTCGTCTTTGAGGGCATCCTTCATCCCCACCACATTCTTGTCCTCTAGAGCTTTTACTACCACCACAATATAAAGTCAAAACATTCATTTCTCTAGCTTCTAGCAAGAGTTATAATTAAAGCACAAGATTCCCTGAAATCCTGAATTTTATTTTCATCTTTCTCACATGATAATTTAATACTGACGAGAATAAATTACGTCAACGCGGGCTTATTTAACCCAGCATTTAAAAAGCTTCTAAACAATTTTAAAAAACTATATTTTCGACGGTGCTAACGCGTTTTAAAGTCAAGTCTAATGTTTCGTAGGTCACCTCCTTAGTGATCCGATACTATCCAGCGCGAAGAATAGTATCGGAGCGAATAGTATCGGATAGGATAGTATCGGATCAAGTTTTATCGGATTGAATAGTATCGGTCAGCGTCAGTTCTGTGTCCACTGTACTATACACGGGTTTTGCTGCGATTTTCCTTTTGTACTACAAATAAAATATATTGTAGGTAAATACTAGTGCAGATATAGTTTTGAAAGTCGGGCGCAGCCGCTTAAATGTTAAATTAGTAAAAAATAAAATTTATTTACTAAAAAAAAAATTTATTTTTCTATTTGAAAAAAATCGTTTTTTTTTTTATAAAAAACATACATTTTTCATTTTTCGTTAAAAATTTATTTTCTGGTTGAAAATTTGATTCTTTTGTAAAAAATTGTCTCTTTCTGTGTAAAATCAATCTTCTTTTTAAAAATGAATCCTCTCAGTTGAGAATTTCACTATATATTTTTTATTTGTTGTATTGTATAAAAAATTGTTATTTATTGAAAATGTAACTTTTCCATTTTTTGTTAAAAATTTATCTATTTAGTTAAAAATTTAACTGTTTGGTGGAAATTTTTTTCTTTTTCGTAAAAGGATTATCTTTGTTATGTTTTTTGAATTCAAAATTAAACACTTCATTTTTTTATTTGGAAATGAAACCTTTCCATTTTTAGCTATAAATTTATATTTTCTGACTGGAAATTCAACCACTTGGTTGAAAATAAAACTACTGCTTTAAAATTTCATTTTTCTGGTTGACAATTTTCAATTTTTGTTAAAAATGTTTTTTTTTAACACGGAGATTATTATTTTTTAATCTATTTTATTATTTTTTTATTTAATTTTTTTCTTTATCAATTATTTAATTGCCGAAAAATGAAATTTCCAAATATTAAGATTTCGGAATAACACATTCCAGACAGAAAATTGCCGAATTATAAAATATCTGAAAAAGAAAATTATGAAATATTTATAATTATTTTTTAATATATACTATTTATTGATTAAAAATATGATAATTAAATATTTTTGTAAAAAAATTATTATTTAGGTTTAAATTCTTAAATAATTTTTTCGATTTGAAATAACAATAATTCATCAAATTTTTATCGAGGAATAAATTTTTTTCAGTTATTATTATTTTCAATTTGAACGGTAATTTTAAAAACTTTAAGCAAATAAAATATTTAAAGGAGAAAAATTTGATTATTACATTTTTAATATAAAAATAATATTTAGGAAAATTTTTTTAAATTTTTTCAATTAAAGAATTTTACAATTTAGAAATTTTCTGTTAGGATATCTTATAATTCGGCAATTTTCAGTCGGGAATTTCATTATTCGAAAATTTTTAAATTCTGGAATTTCATAATTTAGGAATTTTTTAATTCGGGAATTTCGTAATTCGCAAATTTTATATTCTGAGGATTTTATTATTCGGGAATTTTATAATTCTAAAATTTTATAATTCTAGAAATTTGGTAATTCAGAAATTTTCAATATCAAGAATATTAATATTTAAGAATTTTGCAACTTTGCAATTTTATTATTTAGAAATTATCTAATTTGGGAACTTATTATCCGGGAACTTTATTATTTAGGAATTTTCTGATTTGGTAAAATTAATATAAACTTTTTAAAAATTGTATTATTCGGGTATTTTCTAATTCAGAAATTTTATTATTCGTATATTTTATTGATCGGGAATTTTTTGATTTGGGAATTTAATTTTTTTAAATTTTTCAGTCGTCCCTCCTTTTTTATTAAAAAAATATAATTTAAAAAAAAAATTTTTTTTTCTGTATTGGAAAGTCAAGATTTTTGTAGAAAGTTTATGTATTTTCATAAATATTCGTCTTTTTTATAGTAAATATTTCTTGCTGCTCAAAAAATTATCGTTTTAGTTGAAAATTCAAATATTTAGTTGAATGCTGAACTCTTTTTTCAAAATTAATTTTGTTTTAGATTCATCAATTTAGTTAAAATTTATCTCTTTAGTTAACAATTTAACTATTTGGTTGAAATTATTTTTTTCTTTTTAAGATTAAATTTTTTAAATTCATAATTTAACCATATTTTAACAATTTCATCATTGCTTGAAAAATTAACTTTTTCAGTTAAAAATTAAATTATTCCTTTAGAGTTTATTGTTCCTAATCAAAAATTCAACTATTTGGTTAAAAATTTCTGTATTTTTTGAAAATCGTTTTTTAGTAGAAAACAATTATTCGTCTTTAAAAAATTTAATTTTGCATGTAAAACTTTTGTTTAGTTGAAAATTAAACTATGTGGTTGAAAACGTATCTTTTTTAAATAAAAATTCAGCTATTTGATTAAAAATTCATGTTTTATTTTTAATTCGGCATTCTTTTTATAAAAAATCAACTATTTGTTTGAAAATGTAATCTCTGGTTAAAAGTTTCACTGTTTTGTAGATTGTTCGTCTTTTTGGTTTCAAAATCCAACAATTTTGTAGAAGATTCGAATTTTTTGTTAATCCTCTCCGTAAAAAATTTGTCTTGTAAGATTAAAAATTACATAATTTGATTAAAATTTTTTTTTATTTTCCGACTGAATTTTTCTTTCTAATAATTTAACTATTATTTTGGATTGTCATTTTAGTTTCAAAAATGTATCTCTTTTGGTAAAAATTTCAAATTTTTTCTCAAAAACTCGTATTTTCAGGATAAAAATTTAACTAATTTTTAGAAAATTTATCTTTTTGGTACAGAACTCAACAATTTGACGAAAAATTTAACTAATTTGTTAAAAGTTAAATTTTATTTATTGTTATGATAACAGCATTTTTTATTGTTTGGATAACGATTGTTTTACTTGGCCTTGTGAACTTAGTTGATCATACAGCAATGAATTTGGAAGCAAAACCACACTAAAGGGTAGTAACGACCTAACAATGACCTCCGAGGGTAGCTGGTGATCGTAGAAATGGCCGACGGGAAACCAACCCTATAGTTCTACTTTCGAGGATTGGGTTAGCTTACGAAAGACTTTGCAGATAATTAGACGGCTTTCCCTCTTTCCTCCCTGTTCACACTACAAAAGACCCTCTTCCAAGTTCTTATCATTAATCCTGAAAACCTAATACCATTACTAATCAAATGCTTTCCACCCACTACTTCCTCTCCCCTCACTTCTCACTTTGCTCCACCTCTTCCGTAGCTTCTTTCCTCCTCTTTCTCCTTTCCTTGCTTAACCACCTAAAACTTTCCTTCCCCTATTCACCATCATTTCTACCACTACTTTCACTAACTTTCGCTCCTCGCATCCACTTGTCTTCCTTTCCCTTTCCTTAATTCTCCTTATTGCACCTGCTACCCTTTCCCTCACTTCTTTTCTATTCACATCACTTTTTTCTTCACTCAACGCCTTCTACAACTTCTTTCTTATCTACTTCACCTCATCCTTGCTTCTTCAGCGAACGCTTCTCTTCCTTTTCGCACCATCCTTTTCTAGTCATATTCTCTACTTGCCCTAACGTCCTCTACTGTTCCTCCCTAGTTATACTCCTTACTTCCTCTAATTCTCCTTATACTGCTTACTTTGCCTCCCTACCTTCACTCTACTTCCTTATCCTATAACTCCCCTACTTTTTCTTTCAATATTCCTAATACTTTACCTATCTTAACTTCCACTCACATCCACTTCTCCCATCTAATTTTCCTACTTTTACTTTCCTCATTTACCCTTATCGCAAGTGCTTCTACTTTTCTTGTTTTTCCTTGATTACCATCACTTCTCTCTTCGTTTAACGCCTTTTGCAACTTTCTTCTTTACTTTACCTTTTTTCTCTTCCCTAGCTAATACTTCTTTTTCGATTCCCACCATCATTTTTAGTCATATTCTCTACTCGCCCTTCCATCCACTTCTTCTCCTCCCTATCTTAGCCCCACTTGCTATATACCTTTAGTCTTACTTTTATTTATATATTCGTTATTTATATGCACTCTTATTTCTTTTTAAACTTCTCCACATACTCTCATCCTCTTCTTCCCAGTTCCCCTAATGTCCTCGTCTCATTTTCCCTCATTGCACCTGTTCCCACATTTCAGCTACTTTTTCTCTTATTTACTTTTATTCCATCTACTTCCTCTCTCCTTATTAACCCTACTTCCCCATCCTTTATTTACCTTTGTTACAAATAATTATCTTTCTTTTTACTTTTCGCTTCCACAACACAGAATTCCAATCCATGTTTTTTCTCTTTTCTTATAGATCACACAGCGAAAGAACCCTTTTTAAATTCTTGTGTCCATTTCTGGATACCTAATACCATCAATAATTTAATACTTCCTAGCCCCTACTTCCTCACCCCTCACTTATCCTAACGCTTTACGATTTCCAGAGCTTCCTCCCCCTCTACTTCCTCCTTTTTTGCCTGATCAGATCAACTTCGCCTCTCTGATTCCCTCTTGCTTTTCCTAATTCTCCTCAAATCGTTTACTTTGATTAACTTTTCCTTACTTCATTACCATATAGCTTTCCTGCTTTTCCTCTCTATATTCCCTCTACTTCCTGCCTTCTACTTCCACTCAATTCCACTCCTTTTATTTACTTGTCTTAATTTCCCTTCCCTTATTTCCTCTCATTGCACCTGCTACCACATTCCTTGTTTTCCCTCGATTCTCATAACTTCTCCCTCAGCTCTACAGCCTTTACTACTTCCTTCTTCACTTCCGCCCCTCCTTGCTTTCCCAGCCAATACTTCTCTTCCGATACTTACCATCATTTTCAGTCATATTCTCTACTTGCCCTCACATCCTTTACTTCGCCTTCCTATCTGTACCCCACTTCCACAACCCATATCACCCCTACTACCGACTTCCTTTCTATACACCTTTCTTTTCTTTAAACCGTTATTTCTTTTATAACTCCTCCCCACACTCTTACGACTTATACCCAACAATTTTACTCTCCTTTGCCTCATTTTATCATATTGCACCTGTCCTCTTATTTTAGCTAGTTCTTCTCTTATGGCTTTTTGTTTCAGTAACTTCGTCTCTTTTCATTAACCCTTATTCACGCTACTTTCCCTTGCCTTATTCTCCTATGTCTCGAATTATAACCGTCCTTTTCACTTTCCAATACTTTCACACCCTATTTCCTTACTACTTACTTCTCACATCGCTCCCTTTCACACCCTATTTCCTTACTACTTACTTCTCACATCGATCCACCCCTTCCACATCTTCTTTCTACCTCTGTTTTATTCTTTCTTTACTTCCCTTTTTATCAATTCCTTTAATTCGTTCAATACTCTGAAATTCAATGAATTCCGTGAAATTTCAAAATTTTTCTAAATCCTTAAAATTCTCTAGATTCCTTAGATATTCTGAATTTTTAAATTTTATCACCACTTTTAATATATTCTTCAAACAATTTTTGGAATTATCTCAAAATTCTGGAATTTCCTGAATTATGTGAAATTCCAACATTCTTCAAGTTTCTTAAAATTCTCTGAATTCCTTGAATATTCTAAACTTCTGAACTTTCTGGCCTTTATTAATTTTTTTTTTTTTTATAAATTCCTTGAATTCTTCTAATACTCTGAAATTCTCTTAATTCTGTAAAATGCCAAAATTCTTTGAAATCGTTCAAATTCTATAAATACCTTGAATATTTTGAATTTTTTGAACTCTCCGGCCTTCTTTAATTCCTTTTTTTTTATCAATTCTATGAATTTGCTACAAAATTTGAAATTCTATGACTTCCGTGAAATTCCAAAATTTTTCGAAATTTTAAAAATTCTCTAGATTCCTTAGATAATCTGAATTTTTGAATTTCACCACCACTTTTAATTTCTTCTTTAAATAATTCCTCAAATTCCCTAAAAATTCTGGAATTCTCTGAATTCTGTGAAATTCCAACATTCTTTAAGTTTCTTGAAATTTTCGAATTTCCTTGAATATTCTAAACTTCTGAATTTTCTGGCCTTTATTAATTCCATTTTTCAATAAATTCCTTGGATTCTCCTAATACTCTGAAATTTTCTAAATTCCGTGAAATGCCGAAATTCTTTAAAGTCGTTAAAATTCTATAAATACCTTCAATATTTTGAATTTTTTAACTCTCCGGCCTTCTTTCATTCCTTTTTTTATCAATTCTTTGAATTCGCTCAATATTCTGAAATTCTATGAATCCCGTAAAATTCAAAATTCTTCGAAATCTTCGAAATTCTCTAGATTCCTTAAATATTTTGAATTTTTGAATTCTATTGCCACCTTTAATTCCTTCTTTCATTAATTCTGTGGATTCGCTAAAAATTCTGCAATTCTCTGAATACTGTAAAATTCTAACATTCTTTAAGTTTCTTGAAATTCTCTGGATTCCTGGAACATTCTAAACTTCTGAATTTTTGGCCTTTATTAATTTTTTTTTTTTCATTCCTTAAACTCTTCTAATACTCTAAGATGCTCTAAATTCTGTAAAATGCCAAAATTCCTTGAAATCGTTACAATTCTATAAATACCTTCAATATTTGGAATTTTTTGAACTCTCGGGCCTTCTTTAACTTTTTTTTTTAAACAATTCTGTAAATTCGCTCAATACTCTGAAATTCTATGAATACGGTGAAATTCAAAAATTTTTTGAAATCATTGAAATTCTCTAGATTCCTTAGATATTCTGAATTTACGAATTTTATCACCACTCTCAATTCCTTCTTCAAATAATTCCTTAAATTACCTAAAAATTCTGAAACTCTCTGAATTCTCTGAAAATCTAACATTCTTTAAGTTTCTTAAAATTCACTAGATTCCTGGAACATTCTAAACTTCTGAATTTTCTGGCCTTCATTAATTCTTTTTTTTTTTTATTCATTGAATTCTTCTAATACTCTGAGATTCTCTAAATTCCGTGAAATGCCAAAATTCTTTGAAATCGTTAAAATTCTATAAATACCATGAATATTTTGAATTTTTTAAGCTGTCCGGCCTTCTTTTATTCCTTTTTTTATCAATTCTTTGAATTTGCTCAATACTCTGAAATTCTATGAATTTCGTAAAATTACAAAATTTTTTTAAATCCTTGAATTTCTCTAGATTCCTTGAATATTATAAATTTCTGAATTCTCTGGCCTTCTTTAATTCCTTTTTTTTATCAATTCTTTGAATTCGCTCAATAATCTGAAATTTTATAATTTCCGTTAAATTCCCAAATTCTTCGAAATTCTCTAGATTCCTTAAATATTCTAAATTTTTGAATTTTATTACTACCTTTAAAACCTCCTTCAATTAATTCATTGGATTCGCTAAAAATTCTGGAATTCTCTGAATTCTGTGAAATTCCAACATTTTTTAAGTTTCTTGAAATTCTCTGGATTTCTTGAATATTTTAAATTTCTGAATTCTCTGGCCTTCTTTAATTCCTTGAATTCCCTTAATGCTCTGCAATATTTTGAATTCCTGAATTTTCCGGCCTTTTTTGATTCCCTTTTTATTAATACCTTGAATTCCCTAAATACACTGAAATTTTCTGAATTCCGTGAAATTCCAAACATTTTTGACATTCATGAAATTCTCTGAATTTTTTGAATATTCTGAATTTCTGAATTCTATTTGCGCCTTCAATTCTTTTTTTTTTTATAAATTCCTTGAATTATCCTAAAACTGTGAAATTCTCTGAATTCAGTAAAATTTCCAGTTTCTTGAAACTTCTTGAAATTCTCTGAATTTCTTGCATTTTCTGAATTTTTAAATTCTTCGACTTTCCTTAATTCCTTTTTTTATCAATTCCTTGTATTCTTCTAATACTATGAAATTTTTCGAATTCTGTGAAATCCTAAAATTTTTTAAAAAACTTAAAATTCTCTGAATTTCTTGAATATTTTGAGTTCTTCAATTCTCCGACCTCCTTTAATTCCTTTTTTGCTCAATTCATCGAATCCCCTTAATACTCTGAAATTCTCTGAATTAAATAAACTCTCAAAAATTTTTGAAATCCTTGAAAATCTCTCAATTCCCTAAATATTGTAAATTCCTAAAAAATTTTCAATTCTCTTAAATTACAGGAACATTCTGAGTTCCTGAATTTTTTGACCTTGTTTAATTGCTTTTCCACCAATAGCTTGGATTCCCTAAATACTCTGAAATTTTCTGATTTCCGTGAAATTCCGAAATTCATCGAAATCTTTGAAATTCTCTGAATTCCTGCATTCTCCGACCTCCTTTAATTCCTTTTTTTCTCAATTTAGAAAATTTGATTATTTGTGAATTTTCCAAGTTGCGAATTTGATTGTTCGGAAATTTCATTATTTGGAAATTTCATTATTTGGAAAATTCATTATCACGGAATTTTATTATTCGAAAATTATATTGATTAGAAATTTTAATATTCGGCAATTTTATTATTCGAGGTTTTCATTATTTGGATATTTCAGCGATGAGGAGTTCTAGTATTCTGGAATTTTATTATTCAAGACTTTTGCAATTCAGGAATTTTATAATTAGTAAATTTCTCAATTCGGGAATTTCGTTTTTTTTCCAATCAGGAGATTTTATTATTTGTGAATTTCCTATTTACGTATTTTATTATTTTTAAATTTTATTAGTTGGGAATTTTATTATTTAGGAATATTAAAATTCGGAAATCTTATTATTTGAAAATTTTATTATTCGGAAATCTTATTATTCAGGTATTTTATTTTTTAGGAGTTTTATCATTCGGGAAATTCATTTTTTCAAAATTTTCAGATTAGAAAATTTTATTATTTTTGAACTTTCCAATTTGCCAATTTAATCATTTGGAAATTTAATTATTTGGGAATTTCGTTATTTGGAAATTTTATTATTCCGGATATTTATTATTTAAAAATTGTATTAATTTTGAAATTTCAATATTCGAAAATCTTATTATTCGGGATTCTTATTATTTGGATATTTTAGCATTAAGGAATTTTAATATTCTGGAATTTTATTATTTAGGACTTTCACAATGCAGGAATCTCATTATTCGTAAATTTTTTTATTTGGGAATTTTACATTATGTGAATTTTTTAATTTGCTGATTTGAATATTTCGAAATTTGATTATTTGAGAATTTTATTATTTCAGAATTTCATTATTAAGAAATTATATTAATTAGAAATTTTAATAATCCGGAATCTTATTATACGGAAATTTTATTATTCGCGATTTTTATTTTTTAGATATTTCAGCAATCAGGAATTTTAGTATTATGGAATTTTATTAATCTGGACTTTTACAATTCAGGAATTTTATAATTCGTAAATTTTTCAATTCAGGAATTTTATTTTTTTCTAATTTTCTAATTAGGAGATTTTATTATTTAGGAATTTTATTAATTGGGAATTTTATTATTTGAAGATTTTATTATTTGTAAATTATGTTAATCAGGAATTTTAATATTCAGGAATCTCATTATTCTAAAATTTCATCATTTGTAAATCTTTTTATTCAGGAATTTTATTTCTCGCAATTTTATTATTCCAAAATTTTATTTTTTGAAAATTCTCCACTTGAGAAATTCAATTATTTGTGAATTTTCTAATTTGCGAATTTGATCATTCGGAAATTTCATTATTTGGGAATTTCATTATTCCGGAATTTTATTATTGAAAAATTATAATAATGAAAAATTTTAATATTCGGAAATTTTATTATTCGGAATTTATAATATTTAGCTATTTCAGCATTTAGGAATTTTAATATTCTGGATTTCATTATTTAAGACTTTTCAAATTCAGGAATTTCATTATTTGTAAATTTTTTAATTAGGGAATTCTGCTTTTTGGAATTTTCAAATATGCGAATTTTATTATTTGGGAATTTGATTATTTGGGAATTTTATCATTTCGCAATTTTACCGTTTGAAAATGATATTAGTTAAAAACTTTACTATTCGGAAATCTTATTATTCCGAAATTTAATTATTCCAGATTTTTATTTTTTAGATATTTCACAATTAGCAATTTTAGTGTTTCAAATTTTATTGTTCAGGACTTTGACAATTTAAGAAGTTTATAATTCGTGAATCTTCCAATTCAAAATTTTATTTTCCAAAGATTTTTCAATTAGGAGATTTTTTTATTTGTGAATTTTTCTATTCACAAATTTTATCATTTTGAAATTTTAATATTTGGGATTTTGTTATTCAGGAATTTTATTAATCAGGAATTTCATTACATGGAAATTTTATTATTTTTAATTATGTCAATGAGGAGTTTTAGTATTCGAAAGTCTTATTATTCGAAAATTTTATTACTCGGAAATCTTTTTATTCGGGAATTTTAATCTTCGGGAGTTTTATTGTTCGGGAATTTTGTAATTTAGGAATTTTATTATTTGGGAATTTCATTATTCCAAAATTTTATTAATCGAAAATTATATTAATTAGAAATTTTAATATTTAGAATTTTTATTATTCCGAATTTTTAATATTTGGCAATTTTAGCATTTGTAAATTTTAATATTCTGGAATTTTATTGTTCAGGACTTTTTTCAATTCAAGAATTTCATTATTTGGGAATTTTCCCATTGGGGAATTTTATTGTTTGTGGATTTTCAAATTTGCGAATTTGATTATTCGGCAATTTTATCATTTAAAACTTTTACAACTCAGGAATTTCATAATTAGTGAATATTTCATTTTGGGTATTTTATTTTTTCGAAATATCATTCTAAAATTCTATTATTTGGGAATTTTATTATTTAGGATTTTTAAAGTTTGGCAATCTTATTATTCAAAAATTTTATTATTTGGGATTTTTAATATTTGGCTATTTCAGCATTTAGGAATTTTAATATTCTGGGAATTTTATTATTCGGGACTTTTTTCAATTCAGAAATTTCATTATTCGTGAATTTTACAATTCGGAAATTTCATTGTTTGTCATTTTCAAAATTGAGAATTTGATTATTCGGAAATTTGATTATTTAGGAATTTTATTATTCCGGAATTTCATTATTTAAAAATAATATTAATTAGAGATTTTAATATTCAGGAATTTTATTATTTAAAAATTTTATTATAGGGATTTTTATTATTTGGATATTTCAGCAATTAGGAATTTTAGTATTCTGGAATTTTATTATTTGGGACTTTAACAATTCAGGAATTTTATAATTAGTAAATTTTTCAATTCGTGAATTTTATTTTTTGGAAATATTATTCTACAATTTTATTATTCGGGAATTTTATTATTTAGGAATTTTTAAATTTGGGAATCTTATTATGAAGGAATTGTATTATACGGAAATCTTATTATTCGGGAATTTCATTCTTCCGGAGTTTTATTATTCGGGAATTTTATTTTTTGAAAATCTTTTAATCATGAAATATCATTATTTGTGAATTTCTCAATTTGCAAATTCGATCATTCAGAAATTTTATTATTTGGGAATTTTACAATTTAGGAATTTTATCATTTGCAAATTTTCTAATTCAAGAGTTTTTTTTAAGGTTTTCCAATCAGGCGATTTCATCATTTGTGAATTTCCTATCCAAAAATTTCATCTTTCTGAAATTTTATTATTCGGAAATTCTATTATTTAGGGATTTTATGATTCGACAATTTTATTATTTGTAAATTATAATAATAAGAAATTTTGATATTCTGGAATCTTATAACTTGGGAATCTTATTAATCAAAAATTTTATTATTCGGAAACCTTATTATTCGGTAATTTTATTTTTCGGGAGTTTTATTATTTAGGAATTTCATTATTTCGAAAGTTTACATTGTGGGGAATTTTATTTTTTGTTAGTTTTTATCATTTAAAAAATTTTCTATTACGAAAATCGTCTTTTTGTGTATTTGACAGTATCAGTAATTTTATTTTATGGCATTTTTTAGTCGTCTCAGCTGATTTAGCTATTTTAATATTTATTTTAATTCACAATAAATAATTTTGTTTTACTGCTCTTTTAGTTTTATTATATATTTTAATTTGATAACTCAGCAATTAAATTAAGAAACGCGTAGCGTAAAAATAGTGCTTAGCGGGCAATTTTGGCTCTTTATTAACAATTGGTGAATCCTAGAAGTATAAAAAATTTTCAAATCAGTTGATTAATTTTTTTAAAAGAATCTCTACCCCCTGGACCTTAGAGAGGAGAGGTTAGCCAAGCTCAGGCTTTGCAGACGACAGCTGTCAAATAAATGTTAAAAAAAACCGCTAACGGAGCGAAATTTCGAGTGGAACGGAAGCAACAAGGGTGCCCTTTGCACACCCCAACGATCTACCCTGCCCCTGGGCAAGGTTTCGTACGATTTTCCAGAGCTCGAACTTCTAAGGATCGATCGATACGTCATCAATGACTTTTTTTTCTCTGAATGGCAGGACAAAGGGCTAATTTCGTCATTTTATTTTATATATGAAAAATAAATTAAAAAATGGGACCGGACGACTATAAAATTCCAAATATTAAGATTCGCGAATTGGAAAATTTCCGAATAATAAAATTTCCGAATCAGAAGATTCCCGAATAATTAAATTCCAATCATTAAATTCCTGAATAATAAGATTCTCAAATAATAAAACATCCAAAAAATGAAATTCGCGAATCGGAAAATTTTTGAATAATAAAACTCTCGAGTTGGGAATTTCCTGAACAATAAAATTTCTCAAATTATAAAAATCACAGAATATAAAAAACCCAAATTAAAAAAATCCGCAATTAGAAAATCCTTGAATTGGGGAATTTTCGAATTATAAAAAAATTGCAAAATCAGAAAATTTTCGCACAATAAAAATCGAGAATTAAAAAATTCCCTAGTAATAAAATTTCCGACAGCTTATAATATTACTTAATTTTTCAATTCTTGAATAATAAAGCACCTGATGCTGTAAGATTCTCAAATAATGAAATTTCCGTATGATAAGATACTAGAACAAGAAAATTTCCTGACAACAAAATTCCCTATTAAAAAAATTTCCGCAAAATAAATTTCTCGAATTGAAAAATTTGCCGAATAATAAAATTCGCAAATAATAAAATTTCCGCATGATAAAATTCTTGAATTGGAAAATTCCAAAACAATAAAATTCCAGAAATTATACATTTTTTATGATATAAAAATCCTGAATTGGAAAATTCATCGAATAAAAGATTCCACAATGAAAAAACTTTCGATTATTACATTTTTTAACTGTAAAATTCCCGAATGATAAAATTTGCAAGTCATAAAATTTTCGCATAGTGAAATTCCCAAATTGAAAAATTCCCGAATAGTAAAATTCCCAAGAAATGAAATTTTTTAACAATAAAATTGTCGAATTGAAAAATTTCCGAAATTATAAACTTTAAATATATAAAAATCCCGAATCGGGAATTTTTCCCAAATAATAAAATTCGTGAATTCGGAAATTCCCAATAAATAAAGTTCCTGTATAATGAAATTCCGGAAAGTTTATAATATTGCTGAATTCGAGAATCCTTCAATAATAAAATTCTTAATACTAAAAAATTTCTTATTAATAACATTTTTACCGAATAGAAAATTCCACAATGATGAAATTTTTGATTATTAAATTTTTTTAACTATGAAATTCCCGAATAATAAAATTTCTAAACCATAAAATTTTCGCATAGTAAAATTCCCGAATTGAAAAATTCCTGAATAGTAAAATTCCCAATTAATAAAATTCTTGAACAATACATTGTCGAATTGAAAAATTTTCGAAATTATAAACTTCAAAAATATAAAACTCCCGAATCAGGAAATTTTTCGAATAATAAAATTCGTGAATTCGGCCATTCCCAATTAATAAAGTAACCTTATAATTAAATTCCGGACAGTTTATCATTTTTCCGAATTTAAGAATTCGCCAATAATGAAATTTTTAATGCTGTGAAATTTCCTATTAATCAAATTTTAACCAAATGGAAAATTCCACAGTGATGAAATTTTCGATTATCAAATTTTTTTACTTATAAAATTCCCGAATAATAAAATTTTTAAATCATAAAATTTTTGCATAGTCAACTTCCTGAATTAAAAAATTCTCAAAGAGTAAAATTCCTAAATAATAGAATGTATGAAGAATAAAATTGTCGAATTGAAAAATTCCCGAAATTATGAACTTTAAAAATATAAAAATTTCGAAACGGGAAATTTTTTTAATAATGAAATTCGGAAATTCCCAATAAAGTTCCTGAATAATAAATTCCGGACAGTTTATAATATTGCCGAATCTAAGAATTATCAAATAATAAAATTCTAAATACTGTAAAATTTCCTATCAATAAAATTTTCACAGAATGAATGATTCCACAATGATGAAATCTTCGATTATTAAATTTTTGCTAACTATAAAATTCCTATATAATGAAATTTTCGAATTATAAAATTTTCGCAGAGTAAAATTTCCGAATTGAAGAATTCCCGGATATCAAAATTCCAAAATAATAAAATTTTTTAACAATAAGATTGTCGAATTGAAAAATTTCCGGAATTATAAACTTTAAAAATATAAAAATTTTAAATCGGAAATTTCCCGAATAATGAAATTCGTGAATTCGGAAATTTCTAATCAATAAAGTTCCCGAAAAATAAAATTCCGGACAGCTTGTAATATTGCCGGATTTAGGAATTCTCCAATAATAAAATTCTTAATACTGTAAAATTTCCTTTTAATAAAATTTTTACTGAATGAATAATTTCACAATGATGAAATATTCAATTATTAAATTTTTTTCAACTATGTAATTCCCGAATAACAAAATTTCCAAATCATAAAATTTTTGCAAAGTAAAATTTTCAAATTAAAAAATTCCCGAATAGTAAAATTCCCAAAAATGAAATTTTTTAACAATAAAATTGTCGAATTAAAAAATTACCGAAATTATAAACTTTAAAAATATAAAAATCCAGAATCAAGAAATTTCCCGAATAATGAAATTCGTGAATTCAGAAATTCCCAATCCATGAAGTTCCTGAATAATAAAATCCTGGTCAGTTTATAATATTGATAAATTCAAGAATTCTCCAATAATAAAATTCTTAATGCTGTATAATTTCCTATTATTGAAATTTTCAAAATAGGAAATTCCCGAAAAATAAAATTTCGACAGTTTATAATATTACCGAATTTAAAAATTTTTGAATAATAACATTTCCAGATGATAAAATTCCCGACTTAGAAAATTTTCGATTAGAAAAATTTCCGAATAATATAATTCCTGAATAATAAAATTCACAAATAATGAAATTTCATTATAATAAAATTTGCGAATAAGAAATTTTCTTAATGATAAAATTCACAATTTCGAAAACTCCCCAACAACAAAATTCTCGAAATCATTAAATTCCCAAAACGTAATAATCTAGAATTACAAAATACCACACTTGAAAAATTTCCGAATAAT
Organism: Amphibolips quercusostensackenii; assembly: GCA_032357855.1. Classification (NCBI taxonomy): domain Eukaryota; kingdom Metazoa; phylum Arthropoda; class Insecta; order Hymenoptera; family Cynipidae; genus Amphibolips; species Amphibolips quercusostensackenii. The sequence continues at coordinate 1,275,937 of JAUELO010000008.1, read as the reverse complement.
AAAATTTGCGAATTGGAAAATTTTTGAATAATAAACTTCGGCAATAATAGAATTCCGGACAATTTATTATATTACCAAATTTCAAAATTCCACAATAATAAAATTTCTGGATAATATAATTCCCAAATAATAAAATTCTCGAAAAATAAAATTCATGATTGAGAATATTTCTGATTAATAAAATTTCCGAACATTTAAATTCTTAAATTTAAAAATTTCCGAATAATAAAATTTCTGAATAATCAAATTTCCGAACTAGAAATTTTTCCGAAATATAAAATTTCCGAATCAAGAAATCCCCGAATAATGAAATTTCTGAATTATATCATTTCCGACTAATAAACTTCTCAAATTAAAAAATTCTTGGATAATAAAATTTCCGACAGTTTATAATATTACTGAATTTACAAATTTTTTAAATAATAAAATTTCCGAATAATAAAATTTCAGAATTAAAAAATTCCCGAATAGTAAATTTCCTCAATAATAAAGTTGCAAACAATTTATAATATTACCAAGTTTAAAAATTTCCCAGTAATGGAATTCTTGATACTGCGAAATGACCTGATAATAAGATTATCAAAATAAAAAATTCTAAAATAATAAAATTTTCTACAGCTTATAATATTACCGAATTTGAAAATTCCTAAATAATAAAATTCCCGGATAATAAAGTTCCCGGATAATAAGATTTCTAAATAATAAAATTCCTGATTGATAAAATTTCTAATCAATAAAATTTCCGAATAATAAAATTCTCAAATTGGAAAATTCTTGAATAATGAAATTTCTTAATAATAAGATTCCCGAATCAGAAAATTTTGGAATCGGAAAATTTCCGGATAATAAAGTTTACGAATAATAAAATTTCCGATAATTGAAAATTTTGAATTATATAATTTCCAAATAATAAACTTCGCAAATCGAAAAACTCCCGAATAATATCAGTTTTAAATTGAACAATTTCCGCACAAGAAAATTCTGAAGAGTTTATAATATTACTGAATTTAAAAGTTCCTAAATAATAATATTTTGAAATGATAAAATTTCCGAATAATAAAATTTTAGAAATAAAATTCCCGATTTTGCAAAATTCTATAATAATAAAATTTCCGAATAATAAAATTCACAACGCTGTGAAATTCCATGATAATAAAATTCCCGAATAATAAGCTCCCGATGGGTCACATTTCCTACCAATAAAATTTTTAAATAATAAAACCCTAGAATAATGAAATTCCCGAACTGAAAAATTCGCGAATAGTGAAATTTCTGAATTCGGAGATTTCCAAATAATAAAATTTCGGACGGATAATAATATTAATGAATTTGAAAGTTCTTGAATAACAAAACTCCCGACAGTTTATAATATTTAAAAATTTTTAAATTTCCCAAAAATAAAATTCCTGACACAAGATTCCTGAATTATAAAATGCCCGCACTAGAAAATTCCTGTATTATAAAATTCCTTAATTAGGGAAATTCCAAAAATAATTTTTTCTTAATCATTATTTATTGATTAAAAATAAAATAATTAGATATTTTCATCAAAGACAAAATTTGTTTGACAATTAAAGTTTTTCCAAATTCCCTTTTCAATTTAAAATAACAGCGGTTACATAAATATATTTCTGAATAAAAAATTTAGTCTAAAAATGTGCATATTATTTTAGAAAAATTACCAAAAATGTCTTCAACAATCGAAATTTTGATTCAAGTAAAAAAATTAATAAGCTTCGAGATAAATTAACGCTGAATTTAATCTTGAAAATTTTGATTTGGACGACTAAAAAATTCTCATAATGAAATTCTTAAATAGGAAATTCTCAAAAAAATTCCTAAATGATTTCTAATATTACCAATAAAGAAAATTCCTGAAAAACAAAATTCCCGACAAAAAAAGGCAAAATTAAAACATATCGAAACTAAGAAATTCCTGAATTATAAAATTCCTGAAATTAAAACAATTAAATTGTTTGTAAATATTATTTATTTATAAAAAATACAATGG
>JAUELO010000008.1:1257073-1268747 GCA_032357855.1 Amphibolips quercusostensackenii | reverse complement strand
TTTATAATTTTCTCCGGAATCCTCTTTAGAACAATCCCCAATTTGAGAAAAAATTTGATTTATTGCGATCTGGAAAATAATTATTGTATTTATTAAGGGAGCCCGTAATCAAAGGATTTTTAAAAGGAGATTTTTTTATTTGAATCAAAACTTATCTACTCAGATGATTTTTTGTATTGCAGAGAAGTAGTAATAACAAACAATCAGATGTTTCTAAAAATTGCGAATTTTATAAATATTTTTTAAGCAATATTGCAATAATAAAAGATATACTTTTATAAGTTAAGATAAACATTTGTGTCCTTATTAAATAAATCTTTACGGTGTTTCTAGGTAGAAGGGAAAATGTGAAACAATTCACAAATAAAAATAAAAATGTTGTTTTCGGATCATTTTTTTCTTTGATTTGAAAAAAAATCTTCAGTTTAATATAGATTTAATTTTAATTTTACTCTAAAAGACATTTGGAATTTTGTATATTTATGTCATTTATTATTGTTTTCACACTTATTTATATTTATTTTAATTGCTTATGATTATCATTTTTTAATCATTATATTCATCAATTTATTGTTTATAATTTAAAATGGAAGTTTTAATGCTTTTTTCAATTAAATCTGTAATTTTTCAATTAAAAATTCTTAATTTTACAAATGTACCTACAAAAAATCTCAAATTTTAATAACAATTTTTTATGTTAATTCTAAACCTTAAGATTGAAACACAATCAAGTTTCCGATAAAAAAATATTTTTCAACCAAAATATACGAATTTAAAAAATAATATAAAATTCCCTTATAAGAGCTTAATGTTCCAAGAAATAAATTTTCAAGAAAGTAATTCAGCTTTTAACCAAGCAGTTGAATTTTCTACCAAAAAAATGAATTTCCAGAAAAATAATTTAATTAAAAAAAAAGGTGAATCGTGAAGACAAGAAAACAATTTATGTAAAAAGTTTTTTCAGAAAAAAAATTATTTTTCGGTCAAAAAACTTAATTTTTATAAAATCAGTTTCATTTTTGAACAAAAAGTAGAATTTCAAACTGAAATTATAAATTAAAAAAAAAAACATTAACTTTTAATCAACTAGTTAAAATTTCTAAAAAAATCGTTCATTTTTTAAGAAAAAAGATATGAATCATCAACAAAATATGATTTTTGAACTGAATAGATTAATTAAAAAAAAATTAATTTTTAAATAATATTAAGCTTTTTAACAAAAAAAAAAATTATTTTTAACCTAGGAAATTAATTTCTTAATAAAATGAAGAATTTCGGAAAAAATATTCAAATTTTAAGCTAAAGAAATAAACTTTCAACTAAAATCAGGAATTTCTTACCAAATAAATGCAGTTTCAAGCTAGAAAATGAATTTTTTTACCAAAGTGACGAATTTTCAACAACAACAAAATTAATTTTTAAGGAAAATAAGAAAATTTTTGCCAAAAGAATAAATTTTCAACCTACGAAATCAATTTCTCACCAAAATGATGAATTTTCAACAAAATAATTAAATTTTTAACAAAAAAAATAAATTATTAATTGAGATAAGGAATCATTAACCAAAATAATGAATTTTTGACCTAAAAAATTCATTTTTGATCAAAATGACGAATTTCCAATAAAGTACAGTCTTAACCAAAAAAATGAATTTTTAACGAAAATAAGGAGTTTTGGAAAAAAAAATGAATTTTCAATCAAAAGGTTGAATTTTCAATCTAGAAAATTAATTTTTTACTAAAATGACGAATTTTTAACCTAGAAAATTAATTTTTCACCAAATGACGAATTTTGAAGAAAGTTGAGTTTTAACCAAAAAAATCAATTTTCAACTAAAATAAGAAATTTTTAAACAAAAGAATGAATTTTTCACCAAAAAAATGATTTTCAAATCTGGAAAATCGATTTTTTACAAGAATAACAAAATTTCAAGAAAGTTGAGTTTCAGCTTTGGAAAAATAAATATTTAAATAAAATAAGGAATTTGGAAAAAAAAGAATTTTTAACCGAAGGAATGAATATTAAATCTATAAAATTTAATTTTCATTAAAATGACAAATTTGGAACAGCGTTTTAACCAAAAAAATTAATTAGCAACTAAAATAAGAAATTTTTTAAGAAAAAAATGAATTTCTAACCAGAAGGTTGCCTCTTCAACCGAGAAAATTCATTTTTTACCCAAACGACACATTCTGAACAAAGTAGAGTCTTAACCAAAAAAATTAATTTTTAACTAAAATAAGAAATACATAAGAAAAAATTAATTGTTTACCAAAAGAATAAATTTCAAACTTATAAAATTCATTTTTTATAAAAATGACACATTTTCAAGAAAGTTCACTTTAAGCTACAAAATTCATTTTCAACAGAAATAAAATATATTTAATCCACCAAAAAAATAAATTTTGGGCATATAAAATAGATTTTTTTCAAAAGGATGAATTTTTAACAAAATAGTTGAAGTTTCAACCAAGAAAGTAAATTTTTACCTGAATGAGAAACTTTTAAAGAAAAAAATTAAGTTTCAAACAAAAGAATTAATTTTTGATGAAGAAAACTAACTTTTCATCAAAATAACGAGTTTTTAACAAAATAGTTGAAGTTTTAACCAAAAAAAAAATTTTTTAACTAAAATGAGAAATATTTAACAAAAACAAAATAAGCTTTCAACAGAAACAAAAAATTTTTTTACTTAAAAAATTAAATTAAATTACAAATTTCCAACAATATAGTGAAATTTTTAACAAATAATGAATTTTTAACCTAAATGAGGAATTTTAACCTAAAATAATAGATCATCAAACTATAAAATTAATTTTCCACTAAAGAGAATGAATTTTCAGCAAAATAGTTAAATTTTCAACCACAGAAATGGATTTTCAATTAAAATTGAGAATTTTTAACAAAAGGAATGAATTTTCAGCCTAAAAAATTTATTTTTTACCAAAATAACTAATTTTGAATAGAGTTTTAACCAAAAAAATTGATTTTCAACTCAAATAAGGAATTTAAAAAAAAATGAATTTTTAAACAAAGGGCTCAATTTATAACCTAGAAAACTTATTTTTTACTAAAAGCACGAAATTTGAAGAAAGTAGAGTTTTAACGAAAAAAATTAATTTTAAACTAAAATAAGAAATTTAGAAAAAAAATTAATTTTTCACGAAAAGAATTAATTTCAAACCTAGAAAATTCATTTTTTACAAAAATGACGAATTTTCAAGAAATTTGAGTTTTAGCCAAAAAAATTAATTTTTAACTAAAATAAGTAATAAAAAAAAGAATTTTGAACCAAGAGATTAAATTTCTAACCTACAGAATTAATTTCTTACCAATTCAGGAATTTTCAACAAATATATAAATTTTTAACAAAACAGTGAATTTTTAACTAATATAAGGAATTTTTAGCAAAAATAATGAATTATGAACCTATAGAATTTATTTTTCAACAAAAAGAATTAATTTTTAACTCAGAAAATTAATTTTTACTAAAATGACAAATTTTTAACAAAATAGTTTAATTTTTAACCAAAAAACTAAATTTTTGACTGAAATGAGGATTTTTTAACCAAATAAATTACTTTTCAACATGAAAAATTAATTCTTACTAAAATTACGAATATTCAATAAAATAGTTACATTTTTAACGAAGCAATGGGTTTTCAACTAAAATGAGGAATGTTTAGCCAAAATAATGAATTTTTATCCTCTAAAATTAATTTTTCACCAAAGTGATGAATTCGTAACAAAATAGTTAAATTTTTAACCTAGAAAATTCATTTTTTACCAAAATGACGAATTTTCTACCTAGAAAATTCATGTATTTACCAAAATGACAAATTTTAAACAAAGTAGACTTTTAACCAAAATAATCAAGTTTTTGATGAAATGATAAATTTTTAAGAAAAAAATGAAATTTTCACCAAGAGAATGAATTTTTCACCAAGAGAAAGAATTTCAAACCTTGAAAATTAATTTTTTACAAAAATGACGAATTCTCAAGGAAGTTGAGTTTTAGCCAAAAAAATTAATTTACATATAAAATTAGGAATTAAGAAAAATTAATTTTTAACCACAAGAATAAATTGTTTAGCCTGAGAAATTTATTTTTCACCAATTTGACGAATTTTGAACAAAATAGTTTAATTTTTAAACAGAAAAATAAATTTTCAACGAAAAAAAGATTATTTTAAACCCAAAAAAAGAATTTTGAACACATAAAATTATTTTCTACCAAAAAGATAAGTTTTTAACAAAACAGTTAAAGTTTCAACCAAAAAAATGAATTTTTAACTCAAATGAGTATCTTTAAAAAAAAAATTAATTTTTAAACAAAAGAATGAATTTTCAGACCAGAAAACTAACTTTTCATCAAAATGACAAATTTTCTACAGAATAGTTGTAGTTTTAACCTAAAAAAAAATAATTTTTAACTAAAATGAGGAATTTTTAACAAAAAAAAATTAATTTTTTACAAAAAGAATGAATTTTCGAATTAGAAAAATAATTTTTTACCAAAATGACGAATTTCCAACAAAATAGTTTAAATTTTAACAAACAAAAAAAATGAATTTTATGCTAAAATGAGGAATTTGTAGCCAAAAGAATAAATTTTCAGCCTATAAAATTATAATTTCTCAACAAAATGACGAATTTGTAACAAAATAGGTTAATTTTTGAACAAAAATAAATTTTTTATCTAGAAAATTATTATTTCACCGGAATAACGAATTTTCTACAAAATAGTTTAATTTTTAACCGAAAAAATAAATTTTTAACTAAAATAAGCAATTTGTTACCAAAAAGATCAATTTTCAACCAAAAGGCTATATTTTCTACCAAAACGACGTATTTTATCCAAAATAGTAAATTTTTTATCCAAAGAAATGAATTCGCAACTGAAATAAGAACTTATAAATCAAAAGAATAAATGAATAATAATTTTGTTACCAAAATGACAAATTTTCAAAAAAATAGTAAAATTTTGAAAAAAAAATTTTGACCAAAATGAGTAATTTTCAGCCAAAAGAATGAATTGAATCTACAAGATTAATTTTTTTGCAGAATGATGAATCTTCAACAAAATGTTTTATTTTTCAAAGAAAGAAATAAATTTTCAACTAAAATATACATTTTTTAACCAAAAGAATGAATTTTCAAGCAAAAATTTTAATTTTCACCAAAATGACGAATTTTGAACAAAATAGTTAAATTGTTTACCAAAAAATACATTTTTAACCAAAAAGCTTAATTTTTTAACTGAACGTTGAATTTTCAACACAATAGTTAAATTTGCTGTCTAAAAAATGAATTTTCAACTAGCAGAAGATATTCTCAACATCAGAAAATAAACTTCTTAACAAAATAGTTAAATTTGTAACCATAGAAACGAATTTTCAACTAAAATAAGAAATTTTTGACTAGAGGAAAAAATTTTTAAGCAAAAAAATAAATGTCACCAAAAAGACGAATTTTGAACAAAATAGTTAAATTTTTAACTAAAGAAGTGAATTTTTAACCAAAATTTGAAATTTTTAATGACAAAGAATGAATAATTTTTCTACCAAGTAACTTAATTTTTTACCAAAAAAAAGGAATTTTTAACAAAAAAAGACCAGTCGAGCGCGATAAATTCGGAAAAAAAATCTAATAGTAGACTTTTCAATCAAAAATAGTTATATGTATTAATTCAGACAGAATTTAAGCATATTAACCAAATAGTTGAATTTTCAACTAAAGAAGTTTAATTTTTAGTCAAGCATGTAAATTTTAAACAAAAATTAAAATAATTAAATTTTCATTTAAATAAATTATTCTTAAAAAAAAATCTTAAAAAAAAGGGAAACAAATTTCCAACAGAAAAGTTTATTCAACCCAAAATATAATTATTAAACCAAGAAAATTAATTTTCTAAAAATGGTATACTTAAATTTTTTACAACAGCGATAAATCATCAACCAATGATGATTTTTCAACAAAGTAATTTAACTTTCAACCACTCAGTTAATTTTTTTTATTTAAAAAGGTGATAATTTTAAAAATAGTTGAATTTTCAACAAATAATTATATTTTCAAAGAATACTTTTCAATGAGAAGTAGTTGAATTATTTATTGAATTCTATTTAGTCCTCACTAAAGCGAAAAAACTACTGAATTTTGAGGCCACACAGTTAAATATTTTATCTAATTCTTTTGCACACATCATTTACATAATCATATCTAGAAGCACACAAAGCCGGTTTTTCAATGAAACATTCATATTTTGTTAAACTTTAAAAACGCGAAAACAATAGCAGTGACGCTCATGCAGAGACAGACAACACTGAGCGTCACTGATATTATTCTCACGTTTACGAATATTAAACAAAATATAAAAATTTTATCGCAAAACCAGCTCTGTATGCTTCTAGATATGATCACGTAGATGATGTTGGCAAAAATTCAGACAAAAATATATCACCGTGTGGCCTCAAACTTCAGAACCGATTACCCATCCTGATGAAGGGCCTTAAGTGAGTCAGAAAAGGGCATTAAGGCAAAACCTAAGCTATTTTGTGTTTCTTTGGGCCCGTCATTGGTTTGCAATTTATTGATGTTTTTGTTTAATTAAACATACTATAACTATGTTTAGCGAAGCCATCGACATCCGGTTCATTCGAAAGCAAACGGTTCGAACAAGCGATAAATCGGCGATCGGTCCAACGTCACATAACTCAGGTAGGATGGAGCAAGCTGGCAACCAAGTTTTTCTTCGGGGGAGGGGGGGGGGGGGAGTCTGTCCACTCTCTGGACCTGACTGACTGATCGAAGGAATCCTTCGGAGACAACTTATGTGACGAGACAAAACGGGATGGAACGGAAAGTAGGTGCGTCTCACTGCCTCGGACAACATTCCCTTTGATTTTTCTCATTCTAACGAGAAGACAAGAAAAATTCTTCTTGGGGTACCTTTTTTCTCTGGATGTGTTTTAACGTCCTTCTGAGGTTCTTAATCAGTTCACTGCATATGGAAGGGAGGAGTTAAGAGAGAGGAATCGACTCATTTTTACTTTTAGGGAATTTATGGTCCTTTTGAAAGTTGGAAGAGAGGAATGGAAATATGAAAGTTAAAATATAAGGTAGGGTATTTCAAAGTTTTTGAAAAATAAAAAGGAATTTTAGAGTTGAGAGGCAGAAATAGGAATCTTAGTGTTCTAAAAGAGGTATAGGAATTGTAGAATCTAAAGAGAGAAATATTAATTTTAGTATTGAAAGAGAGGAATGGGAATATTCATACTTGTGAAGACAAAATATTTATTTCAAGGTTGGCCACTTTATAGTTAGAAGAGGTAGGTAGGATAAAAACAAGGGATGAAAAAGAGGGGTAGAAAGTTCAGAGTTAAGAAAGTGGAATAGAAATTTTAGAGTTGAGGTAAGGAGAGGGAGGTAGGATAAAAACAAGGAATGAAATTAAGAGGTAGGAAATTTAGAGTTAAGACAGGGGAACAGAAATTTCAGAGTTGAAAGGTAGGGATGGGAATTTAAGAGCCGGAGTAGAGGGATAAGAATTTTAGAATTCAGATGAAGGGATAGAAATGTTATAGTTGTACGAGAGAGATAATCATTTTAAATTTAGGAAAGAGAGATAGGAATTTTAGAGATCAATGAGAGGAATAGGCACATTTATATTCTTAGGGATTAGATTGTTTTTTTTTAAGTTGTAAAAGATGGTTAAGAATTTCAGAATTGAAAGATAAAAATAGAAATTTTAGGTTTGGATTGTGGGGTTAGGAATCTTAAAGCTGTAAAGGAGGGATAAATGTTTTAAGGGAGGGAAAGGAATTCTAGATCTAAAATGGAGGGATTGGAGGAATGGAGGATTGGAAGAGAGGGATAGAAATTCTAAAGGTGGAAGGAAGGGACAGGCATATTTATACTTGTAGGGATCAGAGAGTACTTTTAAAATTTGAAAGGGGTTGGCAGGAATTTTATAGTTGGAAAAAAGGTGTAGAAATTTTAGAGTTGGATGAGAGAAAAAGGAATTTTAGAGTTGAGAGAAAGAGATAGGAAGTGTAGAGATATTAAAAAATGAAAGACAAGGGCAAAAAGTTTAGGAATAAAAGGGAGTGATAAAAATGTTAGAGTTGAGAAAGATGGATTAGCGTAATTATACTTGTGAGTTTTAAATAATCACCTTAAAGTTGGAAGAGAGGGGAGGATAGAAATGAAAGGAATATTTCAAGAGAGGAAATTAAAATTTTTAGAATTGGAAGGTTGGGATGGGAATTCAAAAGCTGAAGCAAAGAAGTGAGAATTTTATAGTTCGGATAGAGAAATACAAATTTCGTTATTCATAATTTGAGAAGAGACTTAGGAATTTTAGAGTTAGAAGGGAGGGGTAGGAATTACAAAGTTGAAAGGAAGGTGTAGAAATTTCCAGAGTTGGAAGAAAGGAACAAGAATTTTAGAAGTGGATCAAAATGTGTAGGAATTTAAAGGCTTGTGTGGATTGGATAATCATTTTAAAGAAATAAAAATTTTAGATCTAGAAGGTAAGGTTCAGAATCTTAAAGCTAAAATCGAGAGATGAAAGATTTAGAATTAGAATAGAGAGGTAGACATTTTGAAGTTAGAAGAGAGCAATAGAAATGTTAAATTTGGAAGAGAGGTATAAGAATGTTAAAGTTGGAAGGAAGGGATAGGCATATTTATATTCAAGAGGATTAGACAGTTCTTTTGAAAGTGGAAAGAGATGTGTAGGGATTTGAAGCCTAGTATGAATTAGATAATCATTATGGTTGGGAGAAAGGGACAGGAATTTTAGAGCTGAAATGAAGGAATAAGAGTTTTAGAGGTAGAATGAAGAGGTAGAAATTTTAGGATTGGAATAAAAGAATAGGAATTTTAGAGTTGCAAGGAGGTGGGTAGGTATTATGAAGGGATAGAAATTTCAGAGTTAGAAGAAAAGGATAGGAATTTCAAATTTGGAAGAAAAGTGTAGGAAATTAGTGCCAGTAAAGAGGAATATGCATTTTAGTGTTGAGAGAGAGAGAAGCATATTTATACTTTTGAGAATTTAATAGACACGTTAAAGTTGAAAGAAGGTGGTAGGATAAAGACAAGGGACGAAAAAGAGAGAAGGAGATTTTAGAGTTAAAGGAGGAGAATAGAAATTTTGGAGCTAGAAGGTAAAGGAACACAATTAGGAGTTGAAATAGAAGGATAAGAATTTTTGAGTTCGCGTAAAGGGATAGAAAGTTTATAGTTGGATAAGAGGGATATAAATTTTAGAGTTGGAAAGGAGGAATAGGAATTTTACAGTAAGAATAAAGGGAGTGAAAGTTTATGATTCGGGAAAGAGGTGTAGGAATTTGAATGTTGGAAGAGAGGGATAGGAATCTTAGTTGGTGGGAATGGAAATCTTAGGGCTGGAACGAGCGATGAGAGTTTCAGAGTTCAAATAGAGAAAGATAAATCTTAAAGTTGAGAGGGATGGATAGAAATTTTAGAGTTGTAACAGAGGGTATAAAATTTTGTGATTTGATGAAAGGTATACGAATTTTAGATTTAAAAAAGGGAAATAAGAATCTTAGGGTGGTTAAAGAGGAATGTGAATTTTAGTGTTGGAAAAGAGGGATAGCTATATTTATACTAGTAAGAAGTAGATAGTTATTTTAAAGTTAGAAGAAAGGGATAGGAATTTTAGAGATGAAGTAAAGTAATAAGAGTTTTAGAATTCGAATGAAGAAGTAGAAATTTTGGTGTTGGAAGGAAGGGATAGGAATTTTGAAGTTGGAATGGAGGGATAGGCATGTTTTTATTCGTAGAAAAGAAATGGTATTTTAGAAAGTTGAAAAGGAGTGGTAGGAATTTATAAGTTGAAAGAGAGGAACAGAAATTTAAGAGTTGAAAGGGAGGGATAGGAGTTTGAATGTTGGAAGGAAGGGAAAGTTATCACATTTGGAAGGTAGGGATCGGAGTGTAAGAACTAAATGGAGTAATAGAAGCTTAAGAGTGAGAATGAAGGGATAAAAATGTTAGGGTCCGGGTAGAGGGATAGAAATATAAAAGTTGGAAGAAAGGATTAGAAATTTTAGAGTTGGAAGAGAGGAATGAGAATTTTTAAGGTGGATAGGAGTGATCGGTATAATTATATTTGTCAGAAATGAATAGTACTTTTAGAAGTAAAAAGAGACGGGTAGAATCTTCAAAGTTGAAGAAAAGAAATAAAAATTTTAGAGTTAAATGGTAGGGATAAGAATTTTGGAGCTGCAAATGGAGTGATTAGGGTTTTGGAATTTAAATTGATCGGTAGAAATTTTTAATTTAAAGGTAGGGATAGGAATTAGAGAGTTGAAAGGAAAGAACAGAATTCTTAGAGTTTAAAGAAAGTGATAAAAATTTGATAGTTGGGTGGAAGGAAAAGTTATTACTTTCTAAAGGTAGGGATCGGAGTGTGAGAACTAAATAGAGGAATGGAAGTTTAAGAGTTAGAATGAAGGGATAGAATTGTCAGAGTCGTAAGAGAAGGATAGGAATTTAAAAGTTGGAAGAAAGGATCAGAAATCTTGAAATTAAAAGGGAGGAAAAAAATTGGAAAAAAAAGAAAAAAAAGTGCAAAAAAAAGTGCTGGAAAAGAGGGATAGGCATTTTAGTGTAAAAAAAAGGTGGTTAGGAATTTCAGAATCACGAGAGAGGAATAGAACTTTTAGAGTGAGAAGGTAAGGATGAAAATTTAAGAGCTAGAGGAAAGGGATGAGGATCTTACAGTTTGGACAGAAGGATAGAAATTTTATAGTTGCAAGGTAGGGGTGGAAATTTAAGAACTAGAAGAGAGGGTTAAGGACCTTTGACTTTGAAAGAGGGGTCTAGAAAGTTTGAAGTTGGAAAGGAAGGACAGAAATTTTACATTTAAAAGAAAAGGATAAGGGATAATTATTCTGGTAAGGATTAGATGGTTATATTGAAATTGAAAGATTGAAATAGTTATCTTAGGAGTGGAAGAGAGGATTACAAATTTTAGATGTTAAAGATAGAGATGAGAATTTTAGAGTTAAAAGAGAGGAATTAACATATTTACACTTGTGAGGATTAAATAGTCACTTTAAAGTTAGAAGAGAGGAATACGATAAAAACAAAGGGCGAGGAAAAGGGGTAGGAATTTAGAGTTAAGAGAGAGGAATAGAAATTAAATTTCAAAGTCAGAAGGTATGGGTGGTAAGAATCTTAGGAATTGTGTAGAGGAATAGAAATTTGAAAGTTGGATAAAAAGAATGAAAATTTTAGGGTTGAAATAATGGGATAGCAAGTAAATAGTTCGAAGATGGGTATGAGAATTTAAAAATTGGTAAACGGAATGAGGAATCTTAGATTTAAGAGAGAGGACTAAAAATTTTAGTGTTTGAAGGTATGGATGGGAATTAAAGTGCTGGAGTAGAGTGGTAAGAATCATAGAGTTTGGGTAGAGGGATAGAAATTTGAAAGTTAAAAGAGAGGAATAGAAATTTGAAAGTTGGATAAAAAGAATGAAAATTTTAGGGTTGAAATAATGGGATAGCAAGTTAATAGTTCGAAGATGAGTATAAGAATTTAAAAATTGGTAAACGGAATGAGGAATTTTAGATTTAAGAGAGAGGACTAAAAATTTTAGTGTTTGAAGGTATGGATGGGAATTAAAGTGCTGGAGTAGAGTGGT
>JAUELO010000008.1:1245928-1256973 GCA_032357855.1 Amphibolips quercusostensackenii | reverse complement strand
TTCAAATAGAGGAATACAAGTCTTAAAGTTGTAAGGGAGGGATAGGAATTTCAAAAATGAAAAAAAGGGAGGAGTATATTTATATTCAAAGATATCAAATAGTTCTTTTAAAAGCGGAATGAGATGGGTAGGAATTTTTAGGCTTATATGAGATGAAAAGGAGGAACATGAATCTTAGGGTTAAAATAAAGGGGATGAAAATTTATAATTCAGAAAAAAGGTATAGGAATTTTAAAGTTAGGTGAGAGAAATAGAAATTTAAGTATTAGAAGAGATATATAAGAATTTCAGTTAGTAGGAATGGAAGTTAAATGGAAGGAATTGAAATTTCATATTTGTATTCAAGGGAATAAAATTTTATATTTTAAAGAGAGGTATAGAAATTTTAGAGTTGAAAAAGGAAAATAGGAATCTTAGGATTGTAAAAGAGGAATAGGAACTTTATTGTTGGAATAGATAGGCATATTTTTACCTTTAGGAATGTAATAATAGTTTTATATTTGGAAGAGAAAACTAGGAATTTTAGATTTAAAAGAAAATGATAGGGATGTTTATATTTGTGAAGATTGAATAGTCCTTTTAAAAGTTGAAAGAGATAGGTAGGAATTTCAGAGTTAAAAGAGAGGAATAGAAATCCTAGAGTTGAAAGGAAGGGATGGGAATCTTAAAGCTGGAATGGAGTGATTAGAATTTACGAATTTGGATAGAGAAATATGAACTTTATAGTTGAAGTGAAGGGATAGAAATGCATCGTTGTAAAATAGAGCTAGGAATTTAAGAGTTAGTAGGAAGGACTAGAGACTTTAGAAACAGAAGAGGAAAATAAAAATGTTAGATTTAGAAGAAAAGAAAAAAAAGAAAGGAGAAAAGAAGATGAGTTAGGAGTCACTTTGGAAAGAAAGTTTCTTTGTAAATGTAGAACCCCGGGGTACAAGGGGTGGATTTCGATTGACTCTATTTGGTCATATTAGATGGTGACAGCAGGATTAAACCAGGCGTGGTGCGTTACACAATCCCGCAAACTTGACGGGCCACACGGACAGACAGACGGGCTGACAGGACACAATATTGCAATAACTTTAATTACGAGGACACGACGAGCCACGAAGGGTGGTTCCACCCCCGTACTGACATCGCATCGCCAACTCATACTCCACCTCCTCCGCCTCCTCCACCTCCTCCACATCCACCCCCTTCCCTGCACCAACCGCCTCCTCACACTCGATCCATTTATATTTCCGACTGACACAGACGTCGCGCTCGAATTGGCTGCGGGCTGTCGGGCTACGGGGGTGCCTTTAAACAAGTGCTTCTTAATAAACCATTGACGCGCGAAAACCACCCTCGAAAATTTGCTGGCGTGCATCACCCTTAGGCTATGCCATCTCGCCGCAAAGGGGTGTCTACGTCTCTTCCCGGTTTGGTTGTTCCTTTAAACGAGGCACGATGTGTACTTTTGATGTTGTAAAAAAAAAAGTTTAGTCAGGTAATTCTCGATTTTAGATAACTTTTTAAATTTTTCCCTCCTCTCCCTCTTCAAAAAATAGCCTTACTTAATTAACAGGCGATGCCTTTTTTTAGTAGAGAGACTTTTTGCAATTGATTTCTTTATCATCGCAGCTTCTTAAGAATTTTCAAAAATAAGTTAAATTTGGCACCGAGTACACGAATTTTTATTCAAACAGTTAAAATTTTTGACTCAAAAATATGAATCTTCAACCAAAAAAAAAGTAATAATTTTTCAGGTCGTTGAATTTTCAACCAAAGTAAAGGTTTTTCGATCAAACAGTTGAATTTTTGAACAAATATAATAAATACTTAACTAGAAATAAATTAGTTGAATTTTCAAAAATAAAATTAGTTGTTCAACAAAAATTTGTTAACAAAATATTTCATTTTTTGATAAAACAAATGAATTTTAATACCATGAAGATTAAAGTTTACCAAAAAATGCGAATTTTCAGCAAATAAATGAATTATCAATGAACTAATTAAATCTGAAAATACAGAAGCAAGGCTTAAAATAATATAATAAATCCTAAGCTAAAAAATTATATTTAAACTTTTAGTAGAATTTGCAACCAAACAGGTGGATTTTAAAACAGGACGATTATAATTCTGGCTAAATAGACAAATTTTCAAAAAAATACATCAATATTCTACTGAACATTAGTTGTACTTTTAACAATCAAAAATGGATTTTTAACAAAAATTTGACATTTTATTTTTAGCTTAAAAAATAATATTGACTAAATAAGGAAAAATATTTCAAGAAAATAAATAATTATTCAACTAAATGAATAAGTTTTTAACTAGAACGATGAATCTTCCATCAAAAAAATGAATTTTTAACCAAATAGTCGAAGGTTTAACACAAAGCGAACAATTTTTTAACAAAATATTTAAATTTCAAGTACAATAATGAATTTTTTACAAAAAGAAAAATTCGTTACCAAAAGGATTATTTTCTCCCAAAAAAAATATTTTTTACCAAAAAAAGTCATGTTTGCAACCAAAAATAAAGTATTTCCATTTAAAGTTAAGAAATTGATTTTCAATTCAAAAGCAACAAATTTTTTAACAAAATAGATAAATTAAAAAAAAAAAAGTAAACTTATATGACTCTTCAACTATAAAAATAAATTTTAAATCGAGTAATTAAACTTTTAACAAAAATAAATGGGTTTTAAAAAAAAAATTGGATTTTACCATTTTTAGTCAAACAAATTAATTTAAAGCAAAAAAAAAAAATTTCAAGAAAATATATCAACATTCTCCTAAAATTAATTTTTTACAAACAAGACGATTTTAAAAAAAAAAAAAGTTATATCTTTAATTTGAATAATAAATTTTCTACAATAAGATAAATTTTCAACCAAGAAAATTAATTTTGTAGCAAAAAAGACCAATTTTCGAATGAAAATATATAAGTTTGAAATCAAAAAGTAAGCAATTTATTTTCAGTTGAAAAAATTAATTTCAAAATAATAAAGCGAAATTTAAAACACAATAGATGAATTTGTGTATAAAAAATGAGTTTTAAACTAAAATGATATATCTTTAAATCAAAAATTTTTTTTTTATATTTTATTTTTTGCCAAAAAAATGCTTCTTCCAAGAATTTTTAAATTTTTATTCTTCTATCTAAAAATGAAAATTTTCGACCAAACGAGGTTAATTTACATCTAAAAATTAAAAGAATTTAAAAAAAAATTTTTTTTTCACAAAAAAAAATTTTAACGTAAGAGACAAATTTTTCACCAAACAATTTAATTTTCTACTAAAAATACTCAATTTTTTAATAATGAAACAGAAAAATTTTTAATAAGGAAAAATGTTTATTAATAAAAAGGTTTCAATAAAATTGTTGAATTTTCTACAAAAGGAATGAATTTTAAACCAAAGTGATGAATCGTCCACAAAAAAATGTTAACGAGGTAGAAGAATTTTCAATATTAAATAAAATGTTCTTCATTAAAAATTTATTAGTTAAAATGAAAAAAGTATTTTAATTTTAAATCAGAATCAGTTCATCTCAATAAAAAAATACGAATTTTTTAAAAAATAGTTTAATTTTCAATAAAAGAGATACATTTCCTACCAAGAAGCTTAATTTCAAAAAAAAAAATAAATTTTCAACTAGAAAGAATAAATTTTTAGAATAATTCTAATAGTTAAATTTTTAATGAAAAAAATCAATTTTCAACGAAAATGTACGAATTTTCAAGGCAAAATCTAATAGTTTAGAATTCAGTTACAAATAATATAACCTTTAAGATGAAAAAAAATTTGTTAAATTTTAAACAATATAATTAAATTAGTAGCCCAATTATAATTTTTAAATAAAAATATGTGAATTCTTAACAAATAATTGTTGCATTTTTGACAAAAAATATGAATTTTTAATTAAAAGAAAAAACCTTTAACTAAAATAGTATAATTTTTAGCTAAAAAGAATAAATTAGAAAAAAATAATTTTTAACAAGGAAAATTGCAACCAAATCTAGAAATTTTAGATAAAAAAAATTATTTTCCAACTGAATGATCAATCCTTAACCAAAAAATTAATTTTTAATCAAGCTGTTGGATTTTAGACAAAAAAATTATTTTTCACAAGGAAAACGATTTTTCAATTAAAAAAACGAAAATTTCGAATTGAAAAAGTAAAATACAAAACCAAAAATTTTATAGTATTATTATCAGTTGAAAACACTATTTTTTTAACTAAAAACAAAAAAAACTTTGAATAAAAAATGTTTTTAATTTTTAACAAAAAATGAAATAGTTCTTATTTAAAGCAAAAATGATTTTACTTAAAATCAAAAAATAACTTTTCAAGAAAATAGTAGAATTTTTCACTAAAAAGCCATTTTTTAAACGAAATGATCATTTTTTTTTATTAAAAAATTAATTTTTGCCACAAAAAAATTTTTTATCTAACTAGATTAATATTTTACCAAAAAGATTAATTTTCTACCACAGAAGATGAATTTTGAAGAAAAAGTTAAATTTTCTACCAAATAGTTGCATTTTACGTGAAAAAATATTTGTAACAAAAAATGTAATAGTTCTGTTTCATTTAAGAAAATAAGTTTGAAAAAATATAACTTATTTCAAACAAAGTAGCTAAAATTTTTATTAAAAAAATACATTTTTAGCAAAAAACTTTAACTTTTAGCCAAATAGTGAAATTTATACTAAAAAAGATCAATTTTGAACAAAACAGTTTAATTATTAATTTCAAATTATTAATTTAAAAATTTTGATTTCCAACTGAATGGTTTAATTTTGTACTAAAAATAATAAACATTCTAAAAATGGAATCGTAGCATTTTCAGCAAATAAAAAATGTTAATTTAAAAAAAAAAGTTGCAACAAAATTATATAATTTTTAAGAAAAGAGATAAATTTGTAAGTAAAAAGATTAATTTTTTTAAAAAAAAGATGAATCCTAAAAAAAATACATGTATTTTTAAATAAAAACGATGAACATTAAAAAAAAATTTGAATGCATAGTTAAACTTTCAATTGAAAAAATTAATTTTCAACAAAAAATATAAATTCTAAGCCCAAAATATAATAGTAGACATTTTAACAAGAAATAATTTTACTTTCAAAAAACAAAAAAATTTCGAAAAAGATTTGAAATTTTAAACAAAAACAAAAAATGTGCAGATCAGAGAAAAAAAAATTAACCAGACTGTTAAAATTTCAAGACATTTTTTTAATTAAAATTGCTGAATATTGACAACAAACAAACAAACAAAAACATTAACAACAACAAATGTTAACGAAATAGATAAATTCGCAATTTAAAAAATGAGTTTTCAACTTAAAGGATGATTCTTCATTCATAAAAATAATTTTTTTTTAAGGAAAAAAAGGATTTTCAAAACAGAATGAATTTTTAACAAAAAAATTAATTTTCTATAAATTTTAATCTTTAACTTCAGAAGGGAATTTTACGCTAACATGTTGAATGTTTAACCAAAAAATGAATTTTCAAAGAATAGAATAGATTTATTTTCAGTTTAAAAATTCATTTTAGAAAAATAAAAGAAATTCTGAACAAAATGAATTGATTTTTAAACAAAAAAATGACTTCGCAACTATAATAATGAATTTCCAACCAAAAAAATTAATTTTTTATATAGCTATTAAATTTTTCATCAAAAGGGAAATTTTCAAACAAGAAGGTAAATATTCTACCTGAAAAAAATGAATTTTTAAATGAAAATATGCCTTAAACTAAGAATAGAATAGTTTTATGTTTAGTTAAACAGATTAATTTCAAACGGAAAAAAAACACTTTTCAGCAAAATAGATAACTTGAAAAAAAAAAATTAATTTTAATTCACACAGTTGAAGTGTTAACCAAAAAGTTGTATTTTAAATCAAAATGATTACTTTTCTACCTAAAGAGGCAATTTTTGAACAAAATAAAAGAATTTTCTGCTAAATGGTTGAATTTTCAGCAAGCGAAGATAGATGAACCAAAAATTTGATAGTTGCATTTTTACTTTAAAAATATTAATTTTCAAGCAAATAATTATATTGTTGACAAAAAGAAAAATTTTCTGTGAAAAAATTTATTTTTTCAATTAATCAAAAAGGAATTTCAACCCAAAAATAATAAATTCACTACCAAAAAAAGAATAGTGTTATTTTTAGTAGAAAAAAATATATTTGAGAAAAAACATTAATTTCCAAAAAAAAAACAGTTGAATTTCTCACCCAATAGTTGAATTTTTAATCAAAAAGATAAATTTATCACCGAAAGGTGGAGGGGGGAAGGAGAGGTCAGCGCAAATCTCGGAGAAAGGGAGTGAGGATATCGAAGAGAAGTCTTTAGAGTTTTGCGAATCATTGCACAAAAAAGAGACTCGGATAGAGAGGAAAGGGAAAAAAAAGACATGAAAAGAGAGAAGTGTGGAAGAGAAAAGTGGAAAGAGAAAATAGAAAAAGAAAATTAAGTATGTGAAGAGGGGCGAAGAGAAGAGAAAGGGGAAGTGAAAGGGAAAGGGGAAAGGAAGAAAGAGGAAGTATGAAAGGGTGAGGAGGACAGGGGAAAAGGGAAACGTAAGAGAGAGACGAAGATATTTCTTCATTTAAACCCTGCCCCTTCGTACGGTCGTGCGGTCGTACGAAAGGAAAGGGAAATGGAAAAAAGGGGAAAAAACGTAAGAGAGAGACAGAGATATTTCTCCATCCAGAACCTGCCCGATCTACGGTCGTACGGTTGTACAGTCGGTCGTTTTTTTTGATTCCCTTCCGTTCCAAATAAAGTTTCACTTTAAAAATGAAGACATCTATTAATAAAAATCTAAAGGATCAGCTAATCTTGGAAAAAAAGGATCAAGGAAAAATCCACTTAAAGAAGGTCATTCATGTAATCACGTAATCGCCAATGCCGTTTGCAGAACTCGTCAATCTTCCGAAACTTGCGTGGAGTGACTTCAGGGTGACGCATTTTGCCAGATGTAGGCCAGTACATATTTAGTCGTCACCTTTAACGATTCTTTATTGTCTTGATGTTAAACTAAAAACAGAAAAAAAAATAAGTGAAAGAGAATCATTATTAGTTTTAAAATATATAAATGATTAAATATTCAGGATATATTAAAATTTTTGATCATTCATATTTACGAAAAGAAAAAGGGGAAAGTGGAAAAAAGAAGAAGAAAAGAAGAGAAGGGGAAAGGGTAAAAGGGAAAAGAAAGAGAATATCATTTTAGGTTTTGAAATATACAAATCATTGAATATTCAGTGGGTTTTTGAATTTTTTATTATTTATGTTCACGAGAGGAAAAAGGGAAAGGGTGAAAGAGGAATGGGTAAAAGAGGAAAGGGCAAAAGGGGAGAGAGAAAGGGAGAAATGAAATAGGGAAAGAAAAAAGGAGAGAGGGTTAAAGGGAAAAAGAGAACAGAGAAAAAGAAAAAAGGGTAAAGGAAAAGTGTTAAAGTGGTAAAGGGTAAATGTAAAGAGAACAAGAAAAGAAGGGAAACAGGCAAAAGAAGAAAGGGATAAAAGAAAAGAGAAAAGGAAAAAATTGTAAAGTAAGAGAAAATTATCATGAGTTTTGAAAGATATAAATTATTGAATACTTAGGGCGTTTTTAAATATTTTATTATTTATCTTCAGAAAAGCAAAAAGGGAAAAAGGAAACAAAAATTGTGAAAGTAGAAAGGATAAAGGAGAATAGAGGAAATGGGGGAAAAAAGAGAACAGAACAGAAAAGAGAAAAATGGGGAAAAAGGAAAGAAAAATACAAACAGGGGCGAAAGGCTAAAGGAAAAAAGAGAAGCAAAAAAAATTGTAGAGCAAGAGAGAATCATCATTAGTTTTGAAAGATATAAATAATTGAATATTCAGGGTGTTTTCAAATATGTTCCTATTTATATTAATGGAAGAAAAAAGAATAAAAAGAAAAGGAAAATTGTGAAACGAGGAAGGGGAAAGGAGAAAAGGGTTGATAGAAAGAGAAAAAGAGGAAAATGAAAAAAAAAGGAAAATTGTAAATAGAGAAGGATAGAGGAGTAAAGGAGCAAAGAGAAAAAAAGAGAACAAGCGATAAAGAAAAAGTTTAAGATAAAAATAAGAAAGGGGAAAGGGTAAAGTAGAAATAAAACGAGAGGAAGGGTAAAGCTGAAGCGGTGAAGGAGAAAAAGGGACAAAAGGGAAAAGTTAAAAGTAAGAGAAAAAAGAAAATTGTAAAATAAGAGAGAATCATCATGAGCTTTCAAGGATATAAACGATTGAATATTCAGGGCGTTTTCAAATATTTTATTATCTATATTAATAAAAGCGGAAAGAGAAATAAGAAATGGATATTCGAAAAGAAGTAAGTGAAAAGGAGAAAGGAAAAATGAGGAAAGGTTAAATATGGAAAGGGTAAACAAGAGTAGAAAAAAGAGAAAAATTGAAAAAGGAAAAGAAAAGGGCAATTGAAAATGAAGGAGGACAGAGGAGTAAAGAAGAAAGTGAAAAAAGAAAAAGAGAACAGAGGAGAGAGGAAAAGCTAAAAGGGAAAATAGGATGAAAAAAAGAGTAAAGTAGAAATAAAAAGAAAGAAAGAAAAGAGAAGAAAGGGGAAAAGAGCTAAGAGAAACGAGCAAAAGAGAAGAAAAAATTGGAAAAAGAAGAAAAGGAAAGTAGAAAAGGGGAAAAAGGGGAAAGATAAGAAAAGCAAAGAGAAAAGAGAAAAGGGCAGAATTCTAAAGTAAGAGAGAATCATCATGAGTTTTGAAACATAGAAGTAAATTAATATTCTTGTCGTTTTCAAATGTTTTATTATTTATATTGATGAAAGGAAAAAGAGAAAGGGGGAAAGGGGAAATGGTAAAGTAGAAAGGGGAAGAAGAAAAGGGGAAACTGGGTAAGGATAAAAAGAGAAAAATCAAAGAGAAAAATAGGAAAAAAAAATAATTGAACAGGGAGGAGGATAGAGGGCAAAGGAGATGAGGGAGGAAAAAAACAAAACAAGGGAAGAGATGAAGAGGTAAAGGGGAAAAGGGAAAGGGAAGAATAAACAGGGGTGAAGGGTTAAGTGGAAATGGAAGAAGGAATGAAAAGGGGAAAAAGAAGAATAGGGGAACAAAAAAAAGAGAAAATAGGAAAATGAAAAAGGAAAGAGAAAAATGAGAAAAGAAGGAAAGGTAGAAGGGGATATGAGGAAAGGCAAAAGAGGAAAGTAAGAGAGAATCATCATGAGTTTTTAAAGATATGCATTATTAAATATTTAGGGCATTTTTAAATTATTTATTAATAATATTTACGGAAGAATAAAGAAAAAAGAGAAATTTAAAAGGTGAAAGGCGAAAACTGAAAGAAGTAGGGTTAAAGGTGAAATGTCAGGTGAAATGTCAGGTCAAACGTAAAAAGTGAAAGGTGACAGGTAAAATGTAAAAGATGAAAGGTGAAAGGTGAAATGCGAAAGGTCGAAGGTGAAATGAAGGAAGGCGTAAAGGGAAGAGGGTTTTAGGAAGAAGGAAAAAGAGAAGATGAAGCAGGGCACAGGGTTATTGGGAAAATATGAAAAAGTTCAAAGACAAAAGAAGAAAAGGAAGAGGGAATAGGAAAAAGTAAGAAAGAATCATTATGAGTTTTGAAAGATATTAAGTATTGAATATTCAGGGCGTTTCAAAATCTCGTGATAATTATATTTACAAAAAAAAAAAAGGAAAAAGGTGAAAGGGGACAGAGAAAAAGGCGCAAAGGGGAGAGGAGTTTACAGAAAAGGAGACAAGTGGAAGGTGAACAGGGGAATAGGGAAAACAGGTAAATGGAAAAGAGAAAAGGGAGAAGAAAAGAGGGTAAAGGGAAAAGAGAGAAGGAGAAAGAGAAAAAAGTAAATAATTTAGAGGAAAGGGTTAAAGAGTTAAGGAAAGAAGGAAAGGGAAGGGAAAAAGTTCAAGGGCAAATAGAATAGAGGAAAGGAAAGAATAAACAGGGAAAAAGGGTTAAAGGAAAGAGTAGAGGAGAAATGAGAAGGAAAAAAGAAGAAGAAGAAAAGGAAACAGGGAAAAAATGAAGAATGGGAGAAGTAAAATAAAATTATTATTAGTTTTGAAAGATATAAATTATTAAATATTCAGGGCATTTTTAAATGTTTTAGTATTTATATTCACAAAAGGAAAAGGGGAAAAGGAGAAAGGGCGAAAAGAGGAAAGGGGTTAGGGGAAAGGGTGAAAGAGGGAGAAAAAGAAAGTATAGTGAAAATTCGAAAATAGGAAAGGAGAAAAGTGAGAAGAAAAAAAAGAGAAGGGAAAGGGAGAGGGGAAAAAGAAAGAGAAAAAAGATAGGAAAAAGAGTAAAAGAGGAAGGAAAGGAAGAGATAAAGAAAAGAGGTTGAAGAAAAAGAGGCAAAGGAAAGGGGAAAAGGGTTAAAAGTAAATAAGAAGAGAAAAAGAAATAGAAGAAAAAGGGGAATTGAGTAAAAGAAAAAGGGTAAAAAATCTAAAGCAAGAGAGAATCATCATAAGTTTTGAAAAATATAAATAATGAAATATTCAGATTATCTGTAAATTTTTCATTATTTATTTTGACGATAAGAAAAAGATGAAAGATGGGAGGAAAAAAAAGGGAAAACGGGAAAGGGGAGGAGCGAGCAGACGAGAGAATTTTAAAGAAGAGGCAAAAAGAGACAAGCGTTAAAGGAAAGAAGTAAAATTAATGAAAGGAAAAGGGAAATGTAGAACAGTGATAGGGGAAATAAAA
This sequence comes from Amphibolips quercusostensackenii, assembly GCA_032357855.1. Taxonomy (NCBI): domain Eukaryota; kingdom Metazoa; phylum Arthropoda; class Insecta; order Hymenoptera; family Cynipidae; genus Amphibolips; species Amphibolips quercusostensackenii. Next base: position 1,246,256 of record JAUELO010000008.1, on the reverse strand, counting down.
AAGGTGTTAGGGAAGAAGGGAAAAAAGAAAGAGTGAAATGAGAGAAGAAGAAGTGGAAAATGGTAAGGCGAAAATGTAAAGAGAGAAGGAAAGGTAGGAAGAGGGGACAAGAGAAAAAAGAAAAGAGAAAAAAGGTAAAGGGTAAAGAGAAAAGGGGAAAAGGTGAAGGGGAAATATAAAGTGTAGAGAGGGTATAGAGGTAATATAAAGGGGAAAAGGTAGGTAGAGAAAGAGTAAAAAGGGAACAGAGAAATGGAGAAAGGGGAAAGGGTGTGGGATGTGGGGGGAGGGGGGAGGAAGGGGACAGGGGAAAGGGGAAAGTGAAAAA
>JAUELO010000008.1:1209679-1228093 GCA_032357855.1 Amphibolips quercusostensackenii | reverse complement strand
GTGTAATAATAATGATAATAATACCATACATAGCGAACAGGCTCGGCTAATGTCGTCACGTTAGGTAGTTATAGTCATCCGGTTCCATAATAAAAGGGTCGGTATGTGAAGGCAGCCCTAGGACGTAAATGTCAACCCTTGCCGTAAAAGCTAGTACAGGTTGGTATAATAACCGTACCACATTTTCCCGAGACGTTTTATTGAAGAGGAAAAAAATGCAACAATCTCAAGCTGATAAAATAATGAAGTATAGGAATAATTTTACTACGAAAGGTGTTTATGATAGACCAGAAGAAACGAAAATAAATTTATTCAGTTCGATCCTGATTTCTTTAATATTCAGGATTCTTTGAATTCCTTTTATATTCAGAATTCTTGAAATTTCTTTAATATTCAGAATTCCGCGACTTCCTTCAATATTCAAAATTCCGCGAATTTCTCTAATATTCAGAATTCCCTGAATTCCTCGAATATTTAGAAATCCCTGAATTTCTCAAATATTCAAAATTCTTCAATTTAATTGAATTCTCCGAATTCTTGGAATATCTCTAATGCCGTAAATTCCCGGGAATTCTCTGAATTCCTTCAAATCTGAATCTTCCTAATATTCCGACTTTCTCAAAACTCATGAAGAGTCAGAATCATCTACATTCCTTGAATATGCAGAATTTTTTTAATTATTTTAATTCTTAAATTCCTGGAATATTCTTTATGCCCTAAATTCATAAGAATTCCTTAAATCCTTTAATATTCATAATTCTCTGAATTCTCGTAATATTCCGAATTTGTCGAAATTTATGAAGATTCAGAATCACCTAAGTTCCCTGAATATTCAGAATTCCTATAATTAATTGAATTCTTTGAATTTCTCGAATATCCATAATGCCCTAAATTCCCGGGAATTCTTTGAATCCCTTTATATTTATAATTGTCTAAATCCTCCTAATATTTTGAATTTTTCGAAATTCATGAAGATTCAGAATCACCTAAATTCATTGAATTTTTAGAATTCCTGAAATTAATTGACTTCTATAAATTTCTGAAATATTTTTAATGCCCTGAATTCCCGGGAATTCTTCGAATTCCTTTAATATTCATAATTTTCGGACTCCTGATATTCCGAATTTGTCGAAATTCATGAAGATTCAGAATCACCTGAATTTCTTGAATATTTAGAATGCCTCAAATTAATTGAATTTTCTAAATTCCTGAAATATCCCTGATGCCTTAAATTCCCGGGAATCATGTGAATCCCTTTAAAATTTAAAATTTTCTAAATTTCTTAGTAATCAGATTTCTCAAAATTCCCTCAATATTTAGAATTTTCTGAATCCTTCTGATATTAAAAATTTTCTGAATTCAATGAATATTCAGAACTCCTTATATTCCTAAAATTGATTGAATATTCGGATTTTCTTAAATTTTTTGAATTCTCTGAATTCCTAAAATATCCTGAATGATATGCCTGCAGAATTTTCCGTAATTCTTTAAATTATATTGAGATTAAAAGTTTTGTAAATGTCTTCAATATTTAGTCTTCTCTGTATCCTGTTAATATTCAGAATTCTCGGAATTCCTTCAATATCTAGAATTCTTTCAGTTCCTTTTTTATTCAGAATTCTCTGATTACCTTCCATATTTGAAGTTCTCTAAATTTCTTGAATATTCAAAATTCTTAGAATTTTTTCAATATTCAGAATTCCCTGAGTGTCATGAATATTCAGAATTCCCTAAATTCTTTGAATGTATAGAATTCCTCGAATTATTATGATTTTCTAAAATCCTGGAATATTCTAAATGCCCTGAATTTTCTAGAGTTTTTTCAATTCGTTCACAATTCCAAAACCTGTACATTTTTTCAATATTCTGAGTTTTGAGAATTCTTTTGATATTCGAAATTTTTTGAATCCTTCTAATATTTAGAATTCCCTGAATTCCTTGAATATTCAGTGTTCCTCGAATTAATTTAATTCTCTAAAATTCCTAAAATGTCCTAAATGCTCAGAATTTTCTAAAATTCTTCGTATTTCTTTGCGATTAAAAAATTCTTTGTTTTTGATATTCAGAGTTCTCAGAATTTCTTTAGCATTTAGAATTCTCATGATTTCTTTAATATACAAAATTCTCAGAATTTCCTAAATATTCATAATTTTCTTCATTCCTTTATTATTCAGAATTCTCTGAAAGGTTTTATATTCAAAGTTTTCTGAATTACTTTACTATTTAGAAATATATCAATCTTTCTAATATTTAGAATTTTCTGAATTTTATGAATTATAAAATTTTCATAAATTCCTTAAATTTTAGAATGTTTCAAGTAAATAGAATTTTCTGAATACCCAGAGTATCACTAATACTGCGAATTTCCTAGAATTCTTTGAATTACTTTACTATTTATAATTCTCTGAAATGCTTTTATATCTAGAATTCTATGAATTCTCATAATATTTAGAATTTTCTGAATCTATTTAACATTCAGGATTCCGAAAATTCCTGAAAGATTAAGAATTCTAGGAATTCTCTTGATTTTCAGAATTCCCTTAATTTCTGCAATATTCTTTGTATTCCTTTAAAACTTAGAATCCTCTGAATTCCTTTAATATGCAGCATTTTCCACATTTTTTTATACGTGGAATTCCCAGAATTCCTTCAACATACAAAATTATCTGAATTCCTTCAATAATCATAATTCTCTGATTACCTTTGAATTCCTTTAACACTAAGAATTCTCTAAATTCCTTTAACACTCAGCATTCTATGAATTCCTTCAATAATCAGAATTCCTTAAATATTTAGAATTCCCTAAATTCCCTTAATACTCAGAATTTCTTGAATAATTAAAATATTCTGATTTATTTGAGTTCTACTAAATCCTTAAATCCCTTAAAAGCTTTAAAAAACCCTAAAGTTCTCTGAATTTATTTGTTAATCAAAATTTAAAAAAGGAATCACTTTTTAAAAAATTAGTTCTTTCTTGGAAGATTTTTAGTGCAAAATTAAACAGTTTAAAATAACTTTTTGTTACAAATTTATATTTTCCAATAGAAAATTTAATTGCATTTTTTTTTTAATTCCTGTTTTTTACATAAAAATCAATGTTAATTGAATTCTCTGAATTCCTAAAATCCCCTTAATGATCTGAATTCCTGGGAATTCTTTATACTTCATTAATATTCATAATTCTCTGTTTTTTTTTTAATATTTAAAATTCCCTTGATTTATTGAATATTCTGATCGTTTTATTATTCCGAATTCTCTTTCTTTTATTATATAAAATTTCCTACTCTCGCTGAATATTCTAAATTCCTTAAGGTAAATTAAATAATATGTTTTCCTGGAATTTCTCGAATGCCTTAAAATGTCTAATATTTTCTAAATTACTTTGACATTTGAAATTCACTGAGTTCATTTAATATCCATGATTCTTTCAGTTCTTTTCTTATTTAGAATTCTCCTAAGTTTATTAATACTCAGAATTCTCGGAATTCCTTTGATGTTCGAAATTCTTTAATATTCTTAATTATTTAGAATTCTTGGAATACATTTTATATTTAGAGTTTTTCAAATTCGTTTAATATGCAGGATTCTCTGAATCGTTCTAATATTCAGAATTTCGCAAATTTCATGAATATTCAGAAATTCCTAAACATTTTAAATATTCAGAATTCCTTAATTTAATTAAATTTTCTGAATTCCTGGAATATTCCTAATACTCTGAATTTTCTGGAATTCTTTGAATTCCCTTAACATATCAAATTTTTTGAATTTCTTTATTATTCAGAATGCTTAGAATTCCTTTAGAATTCATTATTCTTTTAATTTTTTCAATATTCGAAATTCTATAAATCGCTTTCATACTTAAAATTTTCTGAATCTTTATGATATTCAGAATTTTTAAAATTTTATGAATATTCCGAATTCCATTAATCCCTTGAATATTTAGAATTTTTCAACTTAATTGAATATTCTAAATTTTTCAAAGTAATTAAATTCCTTACATTCCTTAAATATCTTAAATAAGATTCTTAAGGAATTCCCCGGAATTCTTTTTATTTAATTTCAATTTCAATTTCTCTCTGTTTCTTTAATATTGATACTTCTCTGAATCCTGTTAATATTTACAATTCTCTGCATTTCATCAATATTCGAGATTTTTAGAATTCCTTTAATGTTCAGAATTCTTTTAATTTACCTACTATTTAGAATTCTCGTAATAACTTTTAAATTTATTATCTTTCGCATTTCTTTAACATTCAGAATACCCTAAATCCCTCTAATAATCGTAATTTCCTAAATTTCATAAAAATTCAGAATTTTCTAAATTCCTTGAATATTTAGAATTTTACAAATTAATTTAATATTTATAATTTCTCAAATTAATTGAATTAACTTAATCACCAAAACTTTCTAAATTCTCTGAATTCCCTGGAATTCTTTGAATTCCATGAATAATCAAAATTATTATGATTTCTTTAATATTCAGACCTCTCTAAATCCTTTAAATAATCAAAATTCTTAGAATTTCTTTAATATTCATAATTCCTAAAATTTTTTTATTATTCAGAATTCTCTTTATTTTTGTATTAATAAGAATTCTCGAAATAACTTTTATATTCAGAATCTTCTGAATTCCTTTAATATTCAGAATTCTCTGAATCCCTCTAATATTCGAAATTTCATGAATTTCATAAATATTTAGAATTCCCTAAATTCCTGAAATATTTAGAATTCCTAAAATTGATTAAATATTTATAATTCCACAAATAAATTGAATCCCCTAAATTGCTAGAGTATCCTAAATGCTTTGAATTTTCTGTAATCCTTTGAATTCCATTAAGAATCAAAATTATCTTTATTTCATTAACATTCAGACTTCTCTTATTTCTGTTAATATTCATGATTTTCAGAATAACTTAATTATTTAGAATTTTAATATGCAGAATTTTGTGAATCCCTTTAATATTCAGAATTCTTGAAATGCCTAAAAAATTCAGAATTCCTTCAATATTCGGAATTTCCTGAATTTTTAAAAAATTCCCCGAATCCCTTAAATCCTCCAAATGCTCTAAGATTCACTGAATATTTCTTGTTAAATAAATTATCTGAATTCCTAGAATCCCCTCAATGCTCTAAAATCCCTAATATTCTGTGAATTCCGGTAATATTTAGAATTCTCTAAATTCTTTTGAAATTCACCATTTTCTGAATTTCTTCATTATGCAAAATTTAATGAATTCAAATAATATTCATAATTCCATGAATTTCTTTAATATTCAGATCACGATAAATTTATTGAATATTAGAAATTCCTCGAATATTTTGAATTCGCTGAATTCTTTTAATAATCGAAATTCCTAGAATTAAATAAATATTCTGATATCTCTGAATTCTATCGTATGCTTGAATCCCTTAAATGCTAATTCCTCATTTTCTTTTAATTCCTTTAATGTTCGAAATTGAAAAATGAATTACTGTGTAACAAATTAATTTTTTTCTTCAAAGATAAATCATTTTAGTGTAAAATTCAATAACTTTTCAATTCAGTAACTTTTTGTTGAATATTTGTGTTTTTCACATAAAAATCCAAGTTGATTTTTTGTTAGGAAATTCACTTTTTTGACAAAAAATTATATTAAAAAAAATTAAACTATTTTGTAAATAATATCCCTTTTCGGCTTCATTCTCCATTTTGTTCAAAATTAATGTATTTCATTAAAAATTCATCCTTTTATGGAAAATTAATCTTCTTGTCCAATAATTTTTCTCTTTTGGCTGGAAATTTATCTAATTGATTAGAAATTAAACCAATTTGTTGAAAATTTTTATTTTTTTAAAATTCATCTTATCGAGTAAGGATTACGCTATTCGGTTAAAGATCCAACAATATTTTTAAAAATTTATGTATTTTGTTGAAAATTTGACTTTTTTGGTAGAAAATTAATTTTTTGAATAACAAATTTATTTTTTTGGATTATATTGTGAAAATTTTTTTTTTTTTGTTGAAACATATTTTTTGGTGAAAGAGTTAACTATTTTTCTGAAAATGCAACATATTTCGACTAGAAATCTGAAAAATTTAAAGTATTTTTTCCGTTTCAAGATCAAGCAAAGACAGATTTTTCAATATTTTCAATTATTATTAAATTATTACTCAGGCTTATAGTTGACAAAATGATCACGTTGGCAATTGTCATCTAATCACACTAGAAACACAGTATTTTTAAAAATCTTTTTTTTTTTTTCAAATTTAAATCTTTTGCTAAAATGCCGCCTCTCTAAATTGAAAGATAATTTTTTATTTTATAGTCCAGCACATTGTCACGTTGGCAATTGCTAACTGATTTCACTAAGAACACACTATTTTCTTTAAATTATTTTTTTGAAACCTTTTTTTTTTCAAAATCCGTCTTTTTAATTCAAACATCATTTTTTATATTATTGTTCACCACATTGTCACGTTGGCAATTGGCGACTGATCTTACTAGACACACACTATTTTGTTTAAATAATATTTCTTGTTCGAAAATTTAAATCTCTTTCTGAAAATCCGTCTTTTTGGTTTGAAACTTCATTTTTTATCTTATGGTCCACCACATTATCACGTTGGTAATTTCTATATGATCTTACTGGAAATATATATAATTTTTTTGAAATCATCTTCAGTTTTCTTTTTTAAATCAAACTCTTTATTTAAAAATGGGTCATTTCTTATTGAAGCTTCATTTTTATCATATGGTCTAGCACCTTGTCAAGTTAGCAATTTCAAACTTATCTTACTAGAAGCACATTATTTTGTTGAAATCATTTTTCTTTTTCTAAAATTTAAATCTTTTGTTAAAAATCTACCTTTTTGGATTAAAACTTTATTTTTTATCTTATAGTTCACCGCATTGTCAAGTAAGCAATCACCAGGTGATCTCACTAGAAACACACTACTTTGTTTCAATCATTTTTCTTTTCTCTAAATTTAAATCTTTTGTTAAAAATCCGCCTTTCTGGATCAAAACCTGATTGTTAAACTCATTGTCCAGCACATTTTCACGTTGGCAATTGCTAACTGATCTCTATAGAAACGTGCTATTGTTAACAATTTATGTTTCTTGTTTCAAAATTTAAATCTTTTGTTAAAAATTCTTCGTTTTCGATTAGAGATTTATTTTTTACATTGCAATCCACAACATTGTAACTTTGGCAATTAAAAACTCATTTTACTAGAAACACCCTATTTTGTTTCAATCATCTTTCTTGTGTAAAAATCCAAATATTTTGTTAATAATCCAATTTTTTGGAATGGAACTTCATTTTTTATCTTACAGTTCTTCACATTGTCACGTTGGCAATCGCCAACTTAACTCCCTAGAAACAAATTTTTTTGTTCAAATCATCTTTGTTTTTATTTAATTCAACTTTTAAAAAAAAATCTGTCTTTTTGGATTGAAACTTCATTTTTTATTTTATGGCCCACCACATTGTCACGTTAGCAATTTACAACTGATCTTTATAGGAACACACTATTTTGTTTAAATCATCTTTCTTTTTAAAAATTTGATTTCTGTACTTTTTTAGGTAATAGGGAAGGGGGATGAAGACAAAACAACAGTCCTTAACGAGGGGGGACCAGTGGTTTAAAAACTGCCCAAAATTGCCAATGTAGATCATGGACGGACCCCAGGTGGTCAAGCTAAAAGTGCCTGATCCTTTATTTGATAAAATATTTACAATTTAAAAATGGAGATGAAACAAGAGCGCCTATTGCAACAATGGCGCACATAGTTAAAATGCAATTACGGTGACCCCACGTGCGTCGCCCCCATGACAGACCGCGGGCGTACCGCGCTGTCAAAATAGATAACGTTCGGGGTAAGTCACCCCGAAGTTAAAACCCACCCCTGCGGCGGGCGGTATAGTTCCATTCACTTTGAGTTAACATCGACAAAGGGTAAGAGGAAAGAGGAGGGAAAGAGGAGATTCTGAAAACCCTGTATCTACTTAAGCAACTAAATTCTCACACAGATGCACTCATATTTGTATATGGGGTTAATATCACGCAACAGGGGTGGAAAAGGCTCTGACGTCAGGACAGATTAACATAAACGGCATGCCGCAAGTTTTCCCTTACACGGTCTCTGTTTGTTTTAAAAAGCTGCAGTCCAGCAGGAAGCTGAATTTTATAGATTAAAAAAAATTGGATCCTTAGCGAATATTTGATCTACAGTTCTTCTTGAATTAAACAAATTTGAGTACGAAAATATTTGATTGACCTCCTTTTTTTGAATTATCTATCTAAAAACCTGCAGTTTTATAAATTAAAAAAAGGATCTTCAGTGATTATCTCATTTTAGTTGCTCCTAAAACTCAGTATAGTAGAGTACGGGAATTGTTAAATGGCTTACTTTTTTCAAAATTTTCCACTTGAAAAATCTGCAGTCCAGCAGAAAGCTAAATTTTTTTTATTTAAAAAAATCAGATCCTTAAGTGATCATTTGATCTATAGTGCTTGTGATATTCAGTAAATTAGAGTACGCAAATAGTTGATTGACCTACTTTTTTCTATAATTATGCATCGTAGCGACAGAAAGTCTAGAGAGATAGCTATAATAAGTAAAAGTGAGTTTTTCAGATTAGATTATATGAAAAGAATAATTGACTTTCTTTTTCTACAGTTAATTAAAGAAATTATAAATCTTTCGCCAACACAAATGTCTATTAATAAGCAAATAGTTCAATTTTTAACTGAAAAAAGATCAATTTTGAGCTAAACGTAAAATAGTTAAATTTTACTTAAAAGAAATATTTCTTAACCAGAAAAACAACAAATATGGAACTAAATAGTTAAATTTTTAACTAAAGAAATAAAAATTTAACCTTGAAAAAGATTTCTCAAATAATAAATAAATTTTTGACAGACAAAATGATTTTTTTAGCAGAGAATTTAAGTTGCAACTTAATAGTTAAACTTTTAATAGAAAAAAAATCTAATGAAAGGATTAATCTTTAAACAGAACAATAAATATGTAAAGAAATTGTTGAATTTTCACCAAAAAAAGATAAATTCTAAACTAGAAATATAATAGTAAAATTCTTATCCTAAAAAAATAATTTTCAACACAAAAACATTGTTGTAGAAAATACTGACTGAAAAAGTGTAATCTTAACCAAAAAATGGAATTGTTAAACAAGCAAATGAAAAAATTAACTATGATGCAGCATTTTAGAAAAATAATAATTTAATTTTTTACTGAAAAAGATAAATTTAAAGCAGAAAATAGCATAGTAAAAATTGTAATTAAAAGAATTTCAAGTTGAAAAATGAAAATCATAAAGAAATGAAATAACTAATTTTCAACGAAATAGATCAATTGTATACCAAAGAAACGTGTTCAACCAAAAAGATTAATTTTCAACAAAAAACACTAATTCTCAACCAAATTATTGAATTTTTAACAAAAAAAAAAAGAATAGTTTGAAATAAGGAAAGTTATAGTTACATTTTCAGGTAAAAAAATTAATTTTCAACAAAAAAAGAAACGAATTTTCAACAAAAAAAGTTAAAATTTCAAGCTTAGAAATGAATTTTTAACTGCTACTAAAACAGATAAATTTTTAACCAAATAATTTAATTCGTATCGACAAAAGATTTTTGTTCTAAAAAAATTGGAATTTGGAACAAAGGTAAAATTGATAAATTAAACAAATTGTATCTCTTCAGTGATTATTCGATTTATAGTTCTCGTAAAACTCAATTAATCAGAGTATAGAAATAGTTGATTGACCTACTTTTTATAGAATTACCCATTGAAATGGTAGGTCTATCACTAAAGCAAAATATTTTGAAGGACAATGTATTTACCGATTTTTATTATAAAAAGAAAATCTAGAGAGATACGCATGGAGTGTGAAGGCCATTTTTTTCAAGAGTATCAAAAATAAGATAACTGACCTACTTTTTCGAAAATTATCTATCGAAGTAATAGGTAAAGTACTAACGTAGAATGTTGTAAAGGACAAGGCAATTACCAAATTTTTTTTTATAGATAAAAAATCTAGAAAGATAAACATAGTAGGTGCAGGTCAGTTATTTTTAAGAGTATTGAAATTAGATAACTGACCTACTGTTTCTGAAATTATCCATCAAAATGATAGGTATAACACAAGCGTAGAATATTGTGAAGGACGCGGCATCTACCGAATTTTTTTTCATAGATAAAAAATCTAGAGAAATAAACATAGTATGTGAGAATCAGTTCTTTTTAAGAGTATTAAGAATAGATAATTGACCTAATTTTTATTGAACCATCGATTGTAGTGATAGGTGTAATACTAAAGCAAAATGCTGCAATTAGAACTGAGCAACTCTATAAGATAAAAATAAAGCTCTTCATTTGTTTAAAATATCTGCAGCCTGGGTCAGGGCTGCATTTTTTTAAATAAAAAAAATTATATTGCAGAGAACTGACGAGAGAGAAAAAAAAGCACGAAAGATGTTGGTATCGTTGCCTAACGCAAGTGTTCGTTCAGTTAAGCGGATCCTTGATAATCCGGATTACGCATTTGCTCGGTCTGCTGCCATCTTGATCTCTCTCTTTGGTGCTAAAGACGCAGTTTCACGATGGCAATACCGTCTGGCTGCTAATCTCTTTCTCCAAAAATAAAAAAGTAATTCAAGAAACCTTTTGAAACTTCCTTATAATTAGACTCCCACAAATTATTCATTGGTTTCATCATTTTGAGAAACGAGCTTGTGTTTAAAATAGATAATTGACCTACTTTTTCTAGAATGACAAATAAAAAAATAGTATTACTACTAAATCAGGTGTCCGTTTTAATAGAAACTATCTGGATTTAGAATTTTATGAAATTAAAGGCCCTCAAATTTGAATATTTTTAAAATTCTCATACTTTAAGAAAATATTGCAAAGTAAATAAAAGGTACTTTCCGAAATAAAGTGCCACATCTAAAATTTGTTGGTTACAAAAAATCCAGGGCGAGAAACGGAGAGGTTGGACACAAGTTTTTTCAATAAGAGCATTAAAGAAAGATAATTGACTTAATTATTACACAGCAAATCATCAAAATGATAGTTTCGTTACTAAGTTAGATGTACATTGCAAGATGAACTAGATAAATTAAAAATGTCCCAAACTGAAGGCCTAAAAATTGAATATTTTCAAAATCGGAAGCCGTAGAAACGAAAAAATTGGAAATAAATAATTATGCATAGTTAAATTCTTGAAAAACAAACTTATATCAAAAATAGATGATTGACCTATTTATTTAAAGCATATAGCGAAATAGTAAGTCTAATACTAAAATAAAATATTCTAAAAATAACTAATAGGAAAATTTTTGGAAACAATGCATCATCCAAAGTTTTTGGAAGACATGAAATATAGGGAGATAAACATTGTGATTAAAGGACAGTTTTGTGGATAACAGTACTGAATATAGACGATTGAAAATTTCAAATTTCAAGGCTCCTAAATTTGAATATTTACAAAATTGAAAGCTGAGCAGATTAGAAACTTGACAATAAATATTGCGCATTGCAGAATTTAAATAAAACAGCCTTGTAATAAAAATAGATGATTGACCTATCATTTTTTAAATTAACTATCGCAGTAATGATTCTGCTACTAAATTGGATGTCGGTTGCAACAAAAACTATCTTTATTATAAATATTTCAATTTTTTACGCTCCTAAATCGGAATGTTTTAAAAATTGCAAGCTCTGGAAACAAAAAGCCTAAAAATAAGTATTGCACATTGTAGATTTTTGGAAAAAGGACCTAGTGATAAAAATTGACGATTCTACTTTTTGCTCAATTACCTTATGAAATACTATAATAAATACTTAAATCAAATATATCGCAAATGAATGATAGGAAAATTCTGAAAAATTTAGAAAAATCTAGAGAGAAAGACATAGAGCAGAGTAGAATTTAAAAAAATGCTCTTGCAATGAAAATAGATGACTGACCTGTGGTTTTTTAAAATTTACTAACGAAATTATAGGTCTAACACTAAAGTAGGGTATTGAAATTATTTTAAATCAAATAAGCATCTTTTGAATATATTGTATTATCTGAAATTGTTTGGAGACAGAAAATCTATCAAAATAGTCATAGTCGATAATAATTCATTTTTTGGATGACAAATGTAAAAGTAGATAATTGACCTAATTTTTCTTGAATCACCTGAAATGATAGATAAGTACTAAAGTTAGCTATTAAAATTAAGACTATAGGCAAATTAAAAAGATATTCAAGGAGTTGCAGGTTCTTTGAAACATAAAATAACTCTGTATTTGTTATTAGTTCTGATAGATCTAATATTAAAGTAGAAGATTAAAAGAAATATTGTAGACAGTTTCGGAAGACTCTGCAATACCTAAAGGTTTTTGTTAACAAAAAATTGAAACAGAAAGACATAGCAAGTGAAGGTCAGTCTTCTGGATAACAGTATTAAAAATATATAACTGACCTACTTTCTTAAAATTATTTAATAGAAGAACAGGTCTGCTACTAAGTCAAATGGCCACTGCAACAAAATATAGAAAATTTCGAAAGACAGTGCATCTTCTAAAGGTTGTTTGAAACAGAAAATCTAGGCATATAAAAATAGTGGATAAAACTTTTTTTTTTAATAAGAGTTTTACAATAAGGTAAATCCCGTATTTTAATAGAAATAGACAACGAAATAATAGCTCTTCCACTAAATTAAAAATACATTTAAAAAAAATTTTCAAATCTTTTTTAAATCTTTTTGAAATTAGAAACTGTAAAAACAGAAAAACAAATTGGAATAAAAAATTCAGCGATGCGGAATTTTTAAAGAACCAGCTGGCATTGAAAATATATGATTGACCTATTTTTTATAATTTGATCACTGTAATTTTAGGTTATATAATAAAAAAACATATTCTTATAGAGACTGCAGGTAGTTTCAGAAAACAGTACATTCTCCAGAGTTTGTTGGGAAGGGAAATCTCTCTGGTAGATGTTGTTATCATTTCTACGAGTACTATTGTCAGCTGATTGAGCAAAGAAGATTTTTGAAAAACAACTTTGTATTGAAAAAAGAGTATTGACCTACTTTTTGTTCAATCATCAGCCGGAATTATAGGCATAATACTTAAGTAAAATATTAGAAAAAAGACGAGATGAAATTCTTGGAAATACTGTGCCTTCCTAAAGTTCTTGGACGCAGAAAATCTAGGAATATAGACATAGTGGACAAATCATGAAAGATTGACCTACGTTGCCCTGAATTATTCAAAATGATAGGTCTAATATAAGAGTAAAATATTGAAATAAATACTTTAAACAATTTTGGAAGACCACGCATCATCCCAAGGTCATTCGAAACGTAAAATCACTCTGGTAGAGTTTGTTAATTATTCCGAAAGTGCTCTTGTCAGCAGATTGAGCAGAGTAAAATTTTTAAAAAACGGGTTTACGCAGGGTCGATATTGTGGTCTTTAAACGTTGCCATTAGCGATTGCGTGCACCCCCATCGAGGGGGATGCGATCACACGAATATGATGAAAGAGTAGCGGCATTAGGCGAACGTGCTATGCATACTGATTTGCGGCTGATTGATTGGATTTCCCCTTTCCCTTTTCAAAATGCTGCACTTGGACTCTCTCGATAATATCAAGCTTTTCATTGTTGCCGTAGTGCTATAATAAATCAGTTTCACGGGTAAATATATACCTTTAGTAATTACTAAGCTCTGTTCATTTTATAAACTCTCTTAAAAACCCTTTATTAGCTTCCTTAATTTAGATAAGGAGTCACTTACAAAAGACGTAAATTATTTTTTGTATTTGTCGAGAACTCATGTTTAAAGTAGTAAGTCTTACAAAAAATAATTTAGAACTTAGAACTTAGAATATTCATCAGCAAAAGCTTATTTTCAAGCGTTTGACCTAGATTTACGATAAAGACCTACATTCTAGAAACCAGACTTAATTAATATTGTCCAAAGACTAATATTTTGGGCAGTTAACCCTAGGAAGAAATCAGTAAACAAACAACTAAAAAAAAAAGTGAATCCTAAAGAAACATCGATTCTAGAGTGTCGAAAGAAAGGGTAGGCGAAAAATTGATCTTGCATTATTTTAAATCGATTTGAACTTATTTAAACATTATTGCGAAAATTCAGAATAAAAAAATTATTTTTTGCCGTTTGACATACTTTCTTTGACCTTCTTTAAAATGTGGCTTAGATTTTCGAAGAGAATGTATAAAAATTTTCAACCTGAATTAATAGAAACCAATAAAAAAGTCTAGAAATTTTTAGGTTAAATTATTCTTCTGTTTGGAAATTAAAAGATTTGGTTTAATTTTTTTTTTAATTGACAATGTCGCAATTGCATTTTTGGATAAAAGTTGAACATTTTTAGTAGAGAATCCAACTTCATGCTTCAAAATTAAATTATTTTCTAAAAAATTCTTACTTTTGGTATAAGATTAATTCCTTATCTTTAAAATTAATCTTTATGGTTGAGAATATTAATATTTAATCAAAATCAAATTTGGATTTCAAAGCAGTGACGCAAGTGATTCAAACCTATTATGCCAAATTGATGTTCAACCAGTTGATCAAATAAAAAGTTTTTTTTTTTGATATTCATATAAAAGTTGCATCAGTTTCGTTCGTTGTTCCACGATCAAAACCTGGAACCGCTGAGGTGTAACGTAATTGTTTTTGACGCAGTAATTTTACAGTGTCATGAATACAACTCGAGTCTGTCCATTTACAGAACCCCGGGCCACAAAGCCGCGAAGCGTCGTGATAACCACTTGCTTTTCCTACTCACAAAAACCCTCCATCTGCTTTCTCACTACTCTTGCTTTTCTTACTTGACAGCCCTACCAATCAGACGCCATCAGCCAAGATGGAGGCTCTGTCATGTCGCTCGAAATACGAACCAGATTTTTCTCGCCTTTAGCACTCTTGATATTACTGTTTTCGAGGATTTCTTAGAGCTTACGACTCTAAAAATAAGTCTTTGACTGATATAAATTGACCTACAAACGTAAAGTGTAGGTCTATTCTAAGTAAAGTAGGTCCAATGACCATGAATTAGATTTTCCTTCTGAAATTTTAAAATAATGTCAAGATAAGCTTGGTTTGTTTGAAATTGATGCAAGACTAGTTTCTGCTGACTCTTTTTTCGACTACTCCTAATATTGAAGCTATTTTGGGATACACTTTTTCTGTTTTCAAGTTAATTCATTTGGTTGTAGGGTAAACGACCTAAAGAATAAGTCTTTGAATAACATAAGTAAGCCTTTTTGCAAAAAAGTGTAGTTCTAATCAAAAAAGTAGGTCAATCAAACAATTATAAGATTTTTATTCCGAATTTCCGCAAAAATGTCTAAATAAACTCACATCGCTTTGAAAAGATGCAGGATAAACTTTTTGCTTCCCCTATTTTTCGACACTCGGTATTAATGTTTCTTCTAGATTTACTTATTTTTTTAGTTAGTTTATCACTTCTAAGGCTACCTGAGAATTTTAAAACAATTTATTATTGTCTCACTACTTTTACCTAGTATGATTTATTATTATCCTCTTCTATGACAATCTTTGGTATTTGTTTCCTTGAGATTTACTTTTTCCTGTTTCTGAGTTAATTTTTTCTTAGAGTTCACTACCTGATAAAAAACTCTGCGTCTAGAATAAATTAATCTCTGGACATAAAATTGAGGTCTAAACGAAACAAGTAGGTCAAAAAACAACACTCAAAATTTTATCCCTAATTTTGGCAATAATGTCAAAATAAGCTTGGATCAATTGTTAAGGATGCAAGACCAATTTGGCGCTGAGCCCTTTCTTCGACACTCTTGATGTTAAAGTTGCTTTGTGATTTTTTTTTCTGAGTAAGGTAATGTCTTTTTAGGGTTTGCTGACTAAAAAATAAGTCTTTTAATAATATGAGTTAGGCTCTAGGTATAAAATTTAGGTCTATTAAAAAAGTAGTTTAAATAACAAAAATAAAGTTTTCTCTTGAATTTTCATTATAATTTTAAAATAATCTCTAATCGATTTAAATTGATTCAAAAAAAATTTTGCGCTGAACCTTTCCTTTGACACTCTTGATGTTAATGTTGCTTTGTGATTTTTTTTTCTTTCTAGTAAGATAATGTCTCATTAGGGTTTACTGACTGAAAAATAAGTCTTGTAATAATATGATTTAGGCTCCGGGCATAAAATGTAGGTATAATACAAAAGTTGGTCAGATAACGAAAATGAAATTTTTCTCTTAAATTTCCGTAAAAATATTTGAATAATCCTTTTAAACTTATGCAAAACCAATTTTCCGACGACTATTTTTTCGGAATCTGTGGAATTGATTTGTTTACTAGCTGAAAAAAGTCTTCGATTTAAATGAATTGAGTGTGCCGTCTAAAATATACGTCTAATATGAAAAATATAGGTCAAATTTTTAAAAAATTAAATTGTTCTGCTTGATATTTTTCCACGATAGATTCAAGGCAAGCTCGGATTGATTCAAAAGTTTGCAAGGCAACGTTTTCTCCGACCCTTTTATTCGGCACTCGTGATATTGATGTCGTTGCGTTGAGATACGATTTTTTTTTGGTTACAAGTTATTTTCTTTTATTCTTAGCTTAGCTAACTTAAAAAAGTCTTCGTTCAATATCAGTGAAGTCCGTTGTCTGAAAAGTAGATCCAATACCATCAAAGTAGGTCAAACACCAAAAAAAATTTTTTTTTTTAAATTTATTTGTGAAAAAAATTCAAGATAAACTCGAACTGATTTAAAAAGATGCAAGGCAAATTTTTATTCGGACGTTTTATTTAACACTATTGAAATTAACTTTTATTTAGGATTTACTTCTTTTTTGTTTTGAGTAATTGAATGTCTTGTTAGAATTTAGGACCTAAGTAGTAAGTTTTTAACAAATTCTTCTTTATTGTGCTGTCTAATATTTATGTCTAATACAATGAAAGTAGGTAAAATACTAACAAATTAAATATCTATTTTGTTCGGTAACAATCAAAAACGTTAGAAATAAATTTTTGGAACAAACTGGACTACTCACTCATTTATTAACAGAAATACAGTCTGCTTTTACTGCAACTCTTTCAAATTAGCCTAACAGTGATGTTCAATTAAGAAAATTTATCCACCAACAAATTTTCTAATCTTGTGAATAAATTGTGTTAACACATAATCGTCAATTCATTTACAGAAATATATTTTGGTTTTACTACAATCAGCAACTCTATACATCACTCTTTTTTTGAGATTCACTTCTTATTTTTGAGTTAATTAATTTTTTTTCAGGATTCACTATCTAAACTTTGAGTCTTCAAAAATATAAATTAGGTCCGCTTTCTAAAATGTAAGTCGTACACTAAGAAAGTAGGTTCAAACATTAAAAAACTATTTTTTTTTGTTGATTAATTTCGAAATAACTTTACGACAATCTCGGGTCGATTTGAACTGTTTATTTAATATTTACTTCTTCTTGTTTCTTAGATAATAATTTGTTTTTAGAGCTTTTTTTAAATATCTACTGTCAAAAAAATCAGTTGCCAACACATTTAAAATAATTTCGCTCCCTACATCATAGGTCTAATACCAAAAAATTAGGTCAAAAATAAAAAAAATAAGATTATTTTCTAAAGTTGCCACAACAAAGTCGCGACAACTTCATATTAATCTGAAAGCATGCAAGGTCAGTTTTTCTCCGACCCTTTTCTGGGATATGAAATGCGATCGAACGTATTTAATATAGAGCTTTTTTCGCGTACGTATGGCAAACTCTTCGGAAGATTAAAGTCTCCCATCCCCTGGCCATTCTGGGAGCGTCGAAGTTAAGTGTTGGCGGCCCTTGGAGTTACGAGATGAAACGAGAGGTGACGAGAGAGAGAGCAAATCCGCGCAAAAATATATATATAGAGAGAGAAAGAGATAAAAACGAAAAAGATAAAAAAAAAAGATAAAAAAAGAAAGAGATAAAAGAAGAAGGAGATGAGAAAAGAGGAGAGAAGCTGCACCGCCGAGAGGAAGATTCTCCTTCTCTCTCCCTGTTTTAGGTTTTTTCTTTTCTCTCTCTCTCTTTTGCAATCATACTTGCAATCGTGGATCACGGGAGCCTCGATGTCCAGGTTGTCCGGAGAACGTCGAAACGTCCACGAAGCAACCAGTCCGTGGTAGCCTAGAGCAACTGGAAGCCAGAGCAGCCTCATCGAAATCATTCCAGCGCTTGAGAGACGAGAAGCTTTCAAACTGCACCGCATACCAACTACCTACCGCGAGATCGTGGTCCCGAGACGATCCTGGACCTCTCGATCGCAGGAAGTTGGACTACCGTTTTCTGATAATTATCTTTCAACGAATCGTTCGACTTCTCTTCAGAAATAAATAATCCCAGGTC
>JAUELO010000008.1:1171955-1183965 GCA_032357855.1 Amphibolips quercusostensackenii | reverse complement strand
CCGAGACTTCTTTGAAAACGTGCAAAAATAACCAGATAGTCAAGAGGAAAAAGTAGAACAATTAGCTTTTTCTGGATTAATGGTTCGCCGAAAAGTAGAAAAGCCCTAGACCGTAGTAGCTGCCGATATTTTAGGTCCCTACCTCCCTATTATTGTATTTATGCCGAACTTTCGGTACATTTTTCTAATTAACGGGGTGGATGTAAAATTTATATTATGTTTATATAGAACTTGATTGTACTTTTTCAAGTAAAATAACTCCAACCAATTCATTTTTTTCTGTGTAATGTAACCGCAACGAGTTACTTGAAAAAAATTACTAACCCATCACAGGTTGGTAAAAAGAAGGTTGGTTTCTCTGCTAAACGGACAATCCCTAGGGCTGAGGAAATCCAGGTGGATGGTCGGGATCTAAAATTAATTCTGCAAGAACAACTAAAAATTAACCAATTTTATAATTCGCATACATATACTAACAAAAGCATGCTACTGAATTTGCAGTTTCATTTATTTGAGCATATATATTGGGACTTTGCAGACTTCGCAAAGCACAATTGGTAATCCTTATAAAATAGATAATAAATAAGAAACGCATTGTTAATCATTATTTAAAAATATAGCGTATGTAGATATTACTGTAGTTTTAATGATTTTTCGGTAAATTTGTTTGATTAAGGGGGTGGGGGCAAAATTCATAATATTTTTTAATAGAACAAGAAGGTACCTATTTTAGGTAAGATAACTTTAAATACTTAATTTTTTTGCAGTGTAATGTAACTGCAACGAGTTTTTTAAAAAAAGTTGCTTATTCAACACAGGTTGGTACAAAAAAGGGTTGGTTTCCCCGGTAAACGGATAAATATTAGGGCTAAGTAAATCCAGATGGATAGTCTTCGACTGAACTTTGCAGACTTTGCAGAGCATAAATGTTAATCGTGTGCATAAAAAATATTTGTGCATCAGTTAAGGTATGGCACGATTCTCCACCACTCAATTCGTCAATATTTTTATACCTTTGTTAAGGCTAATTCTTTTCGATTTTTATTTTATTGACAACCGACAAAGGAACATTTGGGTTATCCTGTAAAGGTTCTTTCGCTCAGTAAATTAAAGCGCCGGTTACTGTACAGAAACGCATACACGTCATATACTAAAAGCCATTACAAATACTTTACACTTTATCCCCGAGATAGCATTTATTTGAAGTTGGACAAAAACGTTTCAAACAACTGACAACTAAGAGTATCTGTTTCTACGGTAAGGGAAATGTCTTCAGGACGAGTCGCAGTCGAGCACGCCGCAGGCGTACGAGGCGTAGAAAAGTTCTTAAAGCATTTTTCTCGTCGTAGAGTAATACTATATTTTCGCCAAGTCACACATGATACTTCTATGAACATCTTCAACGATTCAAGCACTTCTGGTACGTGTGGGTCGGTTTCGCATTTTTGTTCTTGGAAGCTGCAGAACAAAGTGGGAAAACACTGATTTTCCAGCGAAGGCGTCACTTAACGTTTATTGACGTTTAGCCTATTGTGGCTATGTTGGCACCAAAACAAGAAATGACTCTAAATACGCAGTTGGCTTAGCAGTTTCAACAACAACTGTTAAGATGGCGCCACTCTATCTCTATACTACCCATCGTAAAGACTTCGACATTTAAAGGAACATAGTCTGTCTACTTACACCGCTCAAAGAACAAGATTTTGGGAGCGCTCTGCATGCTTGCAAATGGGCCGAATTTATGAAAGTGTTATAAAAAATTATAAATATGATCACCTAAATCACGCTCACCAACAGAATCCAGATATACTGAGAATGTAGGCATTAGAATGCAGCTGGCGATCTTAATTTTTTTGGTATGAGATACCCACGGTAGCAGTGGTGTTACCGGACTGCGACTATTTCAACTGTTTATACGTCGCTTATTGGTGGAGTAACTGAGACTTGGATAATATTTTCGTCACCAGTGATCCCAAATTTAGCATATAGAGGTACTGCGCTGGAGCCAGCTATGCGTGAGAGGAACGCGACGCGACTTGTTTTCTCCACGGTGACGGGTTGTCTCGTCGTGTTCCTCTTAGGCGTCCTGGCGCAAGCGTAGTACGTGTACATGCCAAAGTTGGAATCACTGCTCGTCAATTATTCGCTAGGTGACACCTGCGAACTTAAAAATGTTGTGATGGTAAACAATTGTTGGTTGCCGAGCGTATCACTTTGTGCTACGGTGGCGAAACCTGTCCTAGCCAAGTTGTAAATAGGTTTTGTATGTTTGACTATCACTTTGAAAATTTTATTTTTTCCACGTGAATATGAAGGAATAAATCAACAAGAAATTCTTAAAATAAATTTTGATTAGCTGATGTTACATAATATCATTTCAGATTGCTTAGTATTACTCTGGATAACATTCAATTATGGTGGATTACTTGTTATTACAGCTGAATGTTTCTGTACAGGAAACTCGGAAGATCTTGGATACGTTCCTAAAAACGATCATCCACACAAACCTGTACAGGTAAGCTTAACGTTTCCAGCGCAGGAGTTTAGTAAAGGAAACTGTACATGATCATGCAATGAAACCTAAACCGAGAAAAGGACCTATGAATGATCGAGTATAGATTTATGTACAGATTTCGTTGCAAACTAAGCTTAAACGCGGGTTCCTTTACAGAAACACCCATGGGGTCCTTCCATTTTCGAAGCTAGAATTTTTATTATTGGGAATTTTTATCACTCAGTAATTTTCTAGTTCAGAAATTTTATTATTCATGAATTTTAAAATTTTATTATCTAGGAATTTTCGAATTCAGGATTTTTATTACTTAAAAATGTTAATATTTAGAAATTTAAATATTTAGGTATTTTCCAATTTAGAAATTTCGTAATTCGAAAATTTTATTATTCGGGAAATTTCTAGATCAGGAATTTAATTATATAGGAATTTAATAATTTTGGAATTTCATTATTCAGGAATTTTTTAATTCAGGAATTTCATTATTCGGAAATTTTATTATCCAAGAATTTTCGAATTCAGGATTTTCATTACATAAAAATGTTAGTATTTAGAGATTTTAATATTAAGGTATTTTCCAATTTGGAAATCTCGTAATTTAGAAATTTTATTATTCGAGAAATTTCCAGATCAGGAATTTTATTATATGGAAATTTAATAATTTTGGAATTTCATTATTCAGGAATTTTTCAATTCAGGAATTTTCCAATTTAGGAATTTCATTATCCGAAAATTTTATTATACAAGAATGTTCTTATTTGGGAATTTTATTTTTTACTTTGGAAATTTTATTACTCAGTAATTCTATATTTCTCGAATATTAATGAGAAGAACTTTTCCAATTCAGAAATTTCATTACTCGGAAATTTGATTATTCAGAAATTTTCTAGTTTATAATTTATTTTTCATGAATTTTTCGATTAAGAGATTTCATTATTTAGAAATTTTATGATTTAGGAATTTCTAATTTAGGAATTTCATTATTCGGAAATCTTATTACTTGAAAATTTTCTAGCTCAGGAATTTTATTATTCGTGAATTTGAGAATTTTATTATTCAGGAATTTTCAAATTCAGTTTTTTTATGACTTACAAATTTTAGTCAAAAATTTTATTTTTTAGGAATTTTTTAATTTAGGAATTTCATAATTAAGAAATTTAATTATTCGGGAATTTTGTAGATCAGAAATTTTATTATATGAGAATCTCATAATTTTTAAATTTTATTATTTAGGAATTTTCTAAATCAGGAATTTTATTATTAAAAAATTTGATTATTCAAAAATTTTTCAATCTAGTAATTTTATTATTCAAAAATGTTATCATTAAGTAATTTTCAAATTCAGGAATTTTATTATTAAGGAATTTGGGAATTTTTGAAATTTTTTCTCATGAATTTTCCAATTTAGGAATTTCATTACTTAGAACTTTTGATATTCGTGAATTTTATGATTAAAGAATTTGTAAATTTCGAAATTTCATTATCCGGAAATTTTATTATTTGGAAATTTTATTATGCGGAGATTTTCTAGTTCCGAAAATTTATGATTCAAGAATTTTATTATTTATGAATTTTCCCATTCAGGAATTTCATTGTTAGAAATTTTAAGATTCTAAATTTTTTTTATTTAGGAATTTTTTAGTTCAGGAATTTTATTTCTTGAAAATGTTATAGTTTAGGAAATTTCATTACTCAGGAATTTCCCAATCTAGGAATTTAATTATTCGTAGATTTCATTTATTAGAATTCACATAGTTCAGGAATTCTATTATTCGGTGATTTTAGAATTTTAGAATTTATTTTTCATAAATTTTCCGAATAAGGAATTTCATTATTCGGAAATTTTATGATTCAGGAATTTTCCAATTTAGGGATTTAATTATTGAAAAATTTTTTTACTCGGGAATTTTCTAGTTCAGAAATTTTATTACTCGGGAATTTTAGAATTTTATTATTTAAGAGTTTTCAATTACAGGATTTTCATTACTTGAAAATGCTAATATTCAGAAATTTTATTATTCAGAAATTTTCCAGTTTAGGACTTTTATAATTCGGAAATTTTATTATTCGGGAATTTTCTAGATCCGGAATTTTATTATATGAGAATTTTATAGTTTTATAATTTAATTATTCAGGAATTTTCCAATTAAGGAATTTCATTATTCGGAAATTTCATTATTCAGGAATTGCCCAATTTGGGAATTTCATTTTCTACTTCGAAAATTTTATGATTCAGTAATTTTATGATTTTCGAATATTAATACCAGAAAATTTTCCAATTGAGGAATCATTATTATTCGGGAATTTTGAAATTTCTTCCTCATAAGTTTTCCAATTCAGGAATTTAATTACTGAGAAATTTTAATATTTGTAAATTTTATGATTAAGGAATTTTCAAATTCAGAAATTTCATTATTCGGAAATTTTATCATTAGCAAATTTTATTATGTGAAAATTTTCTAGTTCAGAAATTTTATTCTTAATAAATTTTTCCATTCAGGAATCACATTATTAGACATTTTTAGGTTCTGAATTTTTTTTTTCTCAGAAATTTTCCAATTCAGAAATTATTCGGAAATTTTATTATTCGAAAATTTTATTATTTAGGAATTTCTCTATCTAGGAATTTTATTATTTGTAAATTTTATTTTTTTTTAAATTTTATTATTTAGAAATTCTATTATTCGGGGATTTTAAAATCTTAGAATTTATTTTTAATGATTTTTCCTATTGAGGAGTTTTATTATTCGGAAATTTTATGATTCAGAAATTATCCAATTTAGGAATTTCATTATTGAGAAATTTCATTACTCGAGAATTGTCTAGTTTAGGAATTTTATTATTCGTGAATTTTAGAATTTTATCATTCAGGAATATTCAAATTCAAGATTTTCATTACTTGAAAATTTTAATATTCATAAATTTTTTCATTCAGGAATTTTTTAATTTAGGAACTTCATAATTCGGCAATTTTATTATTCGGGAATTTTTTAGATCAGAAATTTTATTATATGGGAATTTTATAATTCTGGAATTTAATTATTCAGGAATTTTTCAATTCAAGAATTTCATTATTCGGAAATTTTAATATTCAGAAATTTTCCAATTTGAGAATTTCATTTTCTACTTGGGGAATTTTATTATATAGTAATTTCATCATTCTCGCATATTATTTTTTAAAAAATTTCTAATTTAGAAATTTTATTATCCGGAAATTTAATTATTCAGAAATTTTTCAATTTAGTAATTTCATTATTCGAAAATTTTATTATTCAGTAATTTTTAAATTCAGGAATTTCAGTATTTAGAAGTTTGTATATTCGTAAATTTTATGATTAAGGAATTTTAAAATTTAGAAATTTCGTTATTTGGAAATTTCATTATTCGGAAATTTTATTATTCAGAAATTTTCTATTTTAGAAACTTTATCATTCAAGTATTTTATTATTCATGAATTTTTTCATTCAAGAATTTCATTATTAGGAATTTTAAGATTCTGAATTTTTTTATTCAGAAATTCTTTAATTTAGGAATTTCATTATTCGGAAATTTTATTATTCGGAAATTCTATTATTTATATGTTTTTTAATTTACAAGTCTCATTATTCGAAAATTTTATTGTTCAGAAATTTTCTAATTTAGAAATTTCATTATTTGGAAATTTTATTATTCGGGAATTTTCTAGTTAAGGAACTTCATTATTTGGAAATTTTATTATTGATGAATTTTCTAATTTATCTGAAAATTTCAGTACTTAGGAATTTTCCATTTCAGGAATTTAATTATTCGGAAATTTTATTATTCAGAAAATTTCCAGTTTCGGAATTTCATTATTCAGTAATTGTCTAGTTCGTGAATTTTATCACTTGAGAATTTTGTAATTCTGAAACTGTATAATTCTAAAGTTTTATTATTCATGAATTTTCCAGTTCAGGAATTTCATTACTTAGAAATTTTATTATTAAGGAATTTCCCAATTAAGGAATTCCATTTTTTGGAACTTTTATTATTAGGAAATTTCTTAGTACGGAAATCTTATTATTTAAGAATTTTATTACTCATGAATTTTCCAATTCGGGAAATATTATTATTTGGGAGTCATGTTAATTGAAAAATTTTTTATTTTGGAATTTCACAGTGTCGGGAATTTGATTTTTCGGGATTTTTCAGTCGTGCCGAAATTTCCAAATAGGAAATTTCATTTTATGAGAATATTTGTTTGTAAATTTTTTTTAAACATTATATATTAAAGAGAAAAATTTTATTGTAAATTGTTTTTAAATATTAGTAAAGAATGTTATTTATTTTAAGTTTTAAAGATTTTGAAACATTTCGAAAAAGAATCTGGAAGATTTGAGAATTTTATTTTTTTATTTTGCACGATTAGTAAATATATTTAAAAAACTTTAAATTATCTCAAAAGATATTTGAAATTTTTAGGAGGCTTACAAAGAATAAAAAATAATTGAAATTAAGAAAAGGTTTTCGAAAAAAGCTATTTAAGAATTTTTAAATGTTTAAGAAAAATCGGAATTAATAAAAAAGAATCTGAAATATTTTTTCTTTTTTTTAATTTTGCGGAACTTCAACACCATTTGAGGAAAAACTCTTATCCATTTAAGGAGATATACAAAGGTTTGAAGTTTAAAAAAAGTGATAAACAAGTTTAAATTTTTTAGATACATATTAAATAATGCAAAAAAAATCTAGATTTGTAAAGATATTAAAAAAAGAAGGCTTTCAAGAATTTAGAAAGGTTACAAGAAAATCAAAAGAAAAAAATATTCAAGATTGATGAGTATATTTTGAATAATTTTTCATTTTCAAAAATAAATTTTGACAGAGAATTGGAAAATAATTTTAAACATTTGAAAGAATTACCGTAAACAGTAAACATTTAAAAACTTGCAGGATTTTAAGAAAAAGAAAAAATGTTCAAAATATTCTTCGGAAAATGATGTTTTTTTCAATTAATTATTATGTAATATTAAACTTTTTTTCAAGCATTCACAAAATTATTGAAAACGAATCTTTATACTTTCCTTCTCTTAAACACTATGCCACCTCTTAATGCCCCCTTCATTTCCGTACTCTTAATGCCCTCTTCTCCGTACTTTACCTACTGACCCTTACCGCTCTTTCCTCCACTTCTTCCTTTCACGTTCTTCTCACGACTCCTTTCCCTTCAATCCTCATTTCATTTTCCCTACTTATCCCTTTTTTACTTCCCTTCTTTCTCCCTTTCCTTCTATCCCTCACCGCACTTCCCCTCACCACTTTCTCTAATTTCTTCTTCATTAGTCCTTTCTTCTTCTTAATCCTCATTTTATTTACCCTATTGATCCCTTCTTTACTCACCTTTTCCTTTCTTTTTCTACTTCCCCTCACCGCACTTTGCTACACTACTACCCCTCACTTCTTTTTCACTATTCCTCTCCTCTCGCCATTCCTCATTTTCTCAATTTTTTTTATTTTAGCCAAAATTTTGTTTTTTCTGCTAAATCATCAATTCATATCTGTTTCGATATTAGAGTGTTGTCCTGACACAAGAGTCCATTTTTTGTGAGGGGAGTGTTTGCATTTTGAGGTGCAAGTACACGTCCTGCCTGTTCTGTTTGCGGTGGCAAACCGTTTTCATCGTCCAGGCAGGCCGACACTGATTGCCAATCAATATGCCCATCTCGCTCAACTCTAATTCACCAACCGCGTTGATCAATCGCTACACAGAGCCCAGTCGTTTTCACTCAAACTGAAAGTTCTTATTCAGAAAATCCGTACTTTGAAAAAATATAATTTAACATCAATTAAAGGGTCAAATTTAAATTTTAATAAGGTCGTTTTAATAGCAGCCTCTTATACCTTTTTCCTTACTCCCCCTACATTCGACTACATCCCCTCCCTTTCATTACTTATTTCTACTCTAATTTTCCTTTAATCACTTCTCCTAGTCCCCTGTCAGACACTTCTTTCCGTACTCTGCCTACCTCGCCTTACCTAATTTACATCCCTTCACTTTCACTTCTTTTTCTCCCCACACTTCACCACATCTCACTTTCCCTTCTTCTTCATCTATCACTTCACTACACTTCACTTCACATACTTCACATGCTAAAAAAGAGGACGATGCACAAACGGACGGACGCCCGACTAAAACTATAAGGTTTCCTGCCCTAGGCTACGAAATTCTGAAAAAAAGGCAACGTAGGCGCTACGTACCTACAAAAAATGGCTTCGCAGCCTTTTAGGAGGTTCTCCAAGTTTTTTAAATCCAACCCTTTGCCTATTACTCTCCACTGTTTCTGTTTTTTTCTACTCTGTCCTCTTCTCTCATATCCGATCCTATCTTATCATCACCTACATCCCTATTGTATCATCTTACCTTCTTTTCATCCCTTATTACTATTTTCCTACTTACTTACCCTCGTCTTACATTTTCTACTCTAATTTCCTTTCTCTATCTCACTTTCTGCCCGATACTTACTAAACCAAACTCTGTGTCACCTCTTTCCTTTCACTTTCCCTCTCTTATTAACCCTTTTATCCTACACCTCCCTCCTTACTCATCGTTTTCCTTCTTATCCCTACTCTCTCTGTCTCTTTCATGAACTCTCTCATCTTATACTGACTATCTCACTTACTGTCCGATATTACTGTACCAATCTCTGTGTCACCTTTCCCTCTTCACTTCACCTCCCTTATGAACCCTTTCATCCCAAACCTCCCCTTCTCACTTGCAGTTTGCCTTTTGATCTCTACTTTCTGTCCTTGCCTTTCACTTTCTCCCTCTGTAATCCTCTCTCCATCCTACTTTTCTCCCCACTCTTTCCGCACCTCTCCACCTAAATATCACTTCCCTTCCCCTAGTTTCCGACTTCACCTCTTAATCTCTTTCATGAATTTGCCCATTTTCTCTCTGTTTTTTCAACCCATCCTTCCTCCAGGGTAATCCAGAAGTTAAAATTATATTTATAAAACGAATGGAAGTACGGAACACCCTGTTATTAAAAAGTATTTACCCTTCCTGTTGCTATTATCCCACACCTTACTTTTACTGCCCTACCCTCACCCTACTAATCATTTTTCTACCTACATTTTCTCTACTATCTCTTCCCCGCCCCTCACCATACTTCCCTCTCCTACTTTTCCTCTCATTACTCCACCTACCTTCCCTGCCGGAAAAGAAAACGACGAAGAAACGGACGGATGCCCGAATGAAACTGTCTCTTTTATCAACTCTCTTATCCTATACTGACTATCTTTCTTTCTGTCCCCTACCTTTCATAATAAACTTCTCCTTCCCTATACTCCTTTGTTTTCACCCCTTATGACTTTTTTCTCCCTCACTTTCCCTCCCCTTTCATACTTCTTTTTTCCATTCCTTCTTTCCGTTCTTTCCCTTTCCTCACGTCCTTCTTTACTCTTCTCTTCACCTTACTTTCCACTTCACTTCTTTCTGCACATCTCCACCCAACTATCACTTTCCTTCTAGTTTCGTACTTCACCTTTTCATCTCTTTCTTAACTTTGATCTATTTCTCTCTTCTCTTATTTAATCCCATACTTCCTCAAGGTCAATCCTAAAGTTAAATTTAGATTCAAAAAATGAATGAAAGTATGGGACACGCAATTACGAAAAAGTGTTATGAAGCCTATTAAAACGTAAATTGAGTCGTTCAAATTTTCCTCTCCCATACTTCCTCCCCTACTTTCCCATCCTGCTGTTACTCTTCCACACCCTATTTTCTTCTTTTATTTCTTTACCCTTACCCTTTTTATCCCTTCTCTACTTAGCTTGTCTTTACTTTACCTACTTCCCCTCACCATATTTTCCTCTCCTACTTTCCTTTACTTTCTCACCCTCACTACCATTACTTATCTATTCATAATTTTCCGATTATAATTGATATTATTAATATTATTATTATATTAATAATAATTTTTCGATTAACAAAGATTAAATTTCAACCAAGGAGGAAAACTTCTTCACCATAAAAGATGAATTTTTCATCCAAAAGGAGAAATTTTCACAAAACAGTCAAATTTTCGAAAAACAGATGACTAAAAAAATCCTGGAATTTTCAACAAAATATATAAACTTTTTACAAAGCAGTTGTATTTTTAATCAACTAGCTGATTTCGTAACATATAAGGATGGATTTTTAACCAAGAATACAAACTTTTTACTGTAACAATATATCATAATGAATAAATATAAATACTTTCTTGTAATTTTCATGAATTTTTAACAAAATTAATTAATTTTAAACTGAAAAAAGTTAACTTGTTAACCAAGTTATTTAACTTTACCTGATAGCAGTTGCATTTTCAACGAACTAATTAAATTTTTAATGGAATAGTTGATGATAAGACCAAATAGTTGAATTTTTAACTAAAAATGTAGCAGCTGCTAATTTTATAAAAAAAGATAAAATTTGTACAAAAGAGAAGAATTTAAAAACAAAGAAGACAAACTTCTAAACAAGCATATTGTTTTTTTTTAACAAATTTTTAACAAATGACTTGATTTTTTCAACAAATAGTTGAATTTTTACCAAAAAAGATCAATTTCCAACCAAAATTTGCAAAGTTAGATTTTCAGTACATTTTTAGGACAAAATATTAACTTTTATAAAAAAAGTTAAATTTTTAACCACTAGTATAAATTTTAAGCTGAAAAGGAGGAAATTTTGAAACAAAAGGATTCGTTATATATAAAAAAAGACAAGTCTTCAGATAAAAGAGGTCATTTTCTAACAAAAAAAGTTTAGCTTTCAAAAAAGGAGACAAATTTTCAACTGAAAATGATAAATCTTCAACGTAAGTAGTTAAATTTCCAGTTAAAAAAAATAATTTCCTTCTTACAAAATAATTATTTACCAAAAAATGAATCTTAACAAACTAGTTAAACTTTTAACCCAATTGTTCGATTTCTCACAAAAAAAAAAAATTTTCCGAAAATTCGTTGCATTTTCGACCAAGAAAGGTTTAAACTGAATTTTCAAACCCAAAAAAAAGAATTTTCGACAAAAATGTGATTTTCTGACTTCAGGGTAAATTGACGTATTTTTAGAAACACAGTTGAATTTTCAATCCAAAAGGATGACTTTTTAACGAAATTGTTGAATTCTCATCCAATTAATAAAATTTTCATCTGAAAATAGAATTTTCAGAAGAAAATAACAGTAACAAAAATTTTAAATACAAGAAAGAAAATGACTGATAAAAATATTATATCAGGGTGGCCAAAAAACTTAATTTTCTAAATTTTATTTTATTTTACAAACAAAATAAAACAATTTTAAATTTTCTCCCCTTGTCAGTCTTTTAAAGTGCTCTCGTAGAAAATCCTGACTTTGTCAAGATTTTTTAAAAATCCCTGACATTCCCTGATCTGCGGCTGTGCATTTAATAATTAAGACAAAAAATGGCTTTAGCTGTATTAGGGAAAAAAAACCCTGAAGCCAAACTACTTTTCTTTTCGAGGGAAGGCAAGAAAATT
>JAUELO010000008.1:1130244-1144135 GCA_032357855.1 Amphibolips quercusostensackenii | reverse complement strand
TTATTATCTTACCAAGCGACGTCGTCGCCTGGGAAGACGAGTCAAACGACGTCAAACTGTAGGGGTATGCACCTACAAATCTTCATAATCAAATAATTTTTAATTTTTAATCTTCAAAATTAAACTTTATTACAGAATCTTCAGTTGCAAATCATAAAAATTAAATCATTTTTAATTGTACCTTGTAAACATGACAGAAATTCAATTTGTAAATCTTTTAGATTAAAAATATTATAATATTGAAAATTAAACAATTAAGGATGATGAAAAATTTAGATCTTACAATGAAAGTGCTGTAATTTTGATGATTTGCATTTAATTTTGTTTTAAATTTAAGAGATGTAGAAGTGAAAACTCTTGACGTTTGAGTTTTAAAATCATCCAAAGTTTAGAATGTTAATTTATACGTCTTTAAATTTTCTGCGTATGTATTTCAAGAACATCTTTTTATGACATAACACATCAACATAACCTTATTAATTTTTTTTTAATTTTAATGCCTGCTGGGATAAAATCTTATATTTGAGAGTAATCTGTATACAGATTACTGAAAGCCGACTAAAATTAAAATTAAAATTAAATGACAATTCCAAGAAATCCGATATAGCTGAGTTATTATTTATTTTAATTTAGAATAAATAATTGTATTTCACGGTACGGTAAATTCAAGCATATTTTACAATTAAAAACTTAAAGTAAGAAGCGTAAACTTAAATAAGCTAAAGATTTTGAGGAACGATTGCGATAATAACGAACGCTAATTAAAATGTAATTAAATGTGATTATACAATTTTCTCAAATCTTTTATCAAATCACTTAACTTTATAGTATTAACAAAAATTTAGCAGATTGAAATTCTTTACTTAAGGTTTTAGATATTTTTACTTCTAATTTAATCTGTCGCCAAATCTATAAAAGTAGATGGACAAATCTAAGAGTTTATTTAAAACATAGTAAAAATTCAATAGCCACATCGCAAATTTTAAACAATTTTTGAGATAGTAGTAATTTGAAAAGTTGTGAAAAAGCCTTCCTTTTTCTGGATATTCTTATAGAGGATGATGAAATAAATCAAAATACTAAAACAATTATAAAGATATTAAACTCTTTATGAAGTTGTTGCGATATTTATTGCAATAACTCTACTTTAACTTTATAATATAATTTTGGATTGAGGCATTTTCTGCAGGGTGAATTTGTAAAAAATATTACGTAACATTATCAGAATCTGTTACGAAATTTATGGAAGGCTCCTAATGCTTATCATAAGCTTTCGCTATCGTTATAAACTTAGATTCGTACCTCTGCAACATTCGGTATTTTTAATTGCGTTAATCGTGTCGTTTATATGTGTAGACAAACTAAAAAAAGTGCTTTAATTGAGTTTGAATAATATGGTTTAAATAATGCTAGTAACAGCGAGACCTATCCAACCATGGTGAGTAATAGATGTATTTTATTTGTAGCGTTTCAAATTCAGATGGAGCGATTGATGCTTACCGTAAGTTAGACAGAGAGTTTAAAATTCAGTTGTGGCCACGTTTTCTTTTACAACTTTTAAGGGTTTACAAGAAATAAAAGCGTGAGAGGTGCAAAGCATGAAGTGCATGTATAGCTGATATTACTAGGTGAAGATAAAAAACATAACAAAAGCTAAACCAACAATTCACAGTGTTCAGGGGATTTAAAAATAGAGTGCCAAGCAGAAATACAAGGTTCACAGAGAACAAGATTATTATCCTCATCAAAGTCTTTACAAGGACAATCCCCAGATTCTACACAATTCTTTCTAGCTGAGCTACTGGCAAGAGCATGATGATTACTTCTCAAGCGTGAAATATTGACAATTTCACTTTCTTTTCCACACTAAGACTAAAAAAACCAAGGTTTTGGTGAATCCAAAAAATAGTTTTAAAACTAATAAGAACCTACTATTTCATGATAACTGTCCTTTTTCTAATCAGCATTATACAGATTATTCAGCTTATCAAAAATATACTTATGGAAGTCAGTGTAAGGGATTTGGATCTTTAAAGAAGTACCAGTAATTAGAGCAAAACTGTCAGGCTTTTCTGCAACTTCGTTTCTAAAAATACCCTAAGATTCGGGTACCCAATGAAATATGATTTTTATATTATTATTTTCTGCATAAAAAAGAAGGTTCCTAATTCTGTAGATGAGACAGTTTTTAGTTTGTATGTGTTTGAAGTTCAAACAAGCAGATAATACGCTGTGAGAGTCAGAGGCTAATATGGCAGGAGATATTTCTTTCTCTATGATATCCAAAGCATCGGAGGTAGCAATAGCTTTAGCGGTGAAAATAAATGAATGGTAGACAATTTGATATGTTTTAAAGAGTCGTCTGTATAAAAAATAGTTTTATTGTAAAGATTGTTTTTTACGTGATGATCAAAATCTAGATCAGTATAAGAGCTATCCATCGACATTTCAGCGATTTGTAGATTAATGTTAGAGGTTTCGAATTCAAGGAAATAATCCAAGAGATAATTGATGGAAGTATACAAATACATGATTTTGGATTAAAATTTATTGAGATAAATGTAAGCGTTTAGTAAAGAAAAGGTCTCTCTTAATTATAAGCATTATTTCTAGCGGTAATAGTTACTCCCAGGAAGACAGTTTTAGAAGGAAGAAAAATTCGCTGAGTATTTAATTAAACATGGGTCTCATGGCGGATGCGATTTACGTTTGAATTAAGTTCAAGTAGGATTTTTTAAAAAACCTGCATATTTTTCGGGGAATACCCATTTATCGCATGCCATTAAATAAACTTCTTGGGACTACCCTATGATAAGCCGCCTTCACATCGAGAAATAAAAGAACCGTATAGAAATTGGGAGCTAGCTGGATATTATTAGGAGGTTTGAAATTTATTTATTATTAATTTCATATAATTCTGCAGAGAATTTAGTTTTCGAGCTTAGTATAGCCCGTTTTATTTCCTGAATATTACGAGGCATAGAAAGGGGATGAGAAGCTGGCGTCTCTACAGTAGAAGGATGAGTATCAGGAAGAGGTGGAATAGGAGGTAGACTATTTGGAGGAAAGTTAAACTCATAGAATGTGTCAATGACTAGTTTCATCTTTTTTGTAGCTTCTGTGTTAGCCAAAGAGGTAGTTGTTAAATGAGAGATCAAAAGTATATGCCTGAAACCAAAAATCTTTTTCCAAACATTTTTAGTCTCAGAAATGGAAGATAATGATGCGCAATAAGATTTCAATCCTAATATATATATTTTTCAATTCGCTTCGCAGTAGCTTAACATTTTTTGCGATTTAGGAAATGTTCATAAGTAAAATTGTGCTGTTATCTACTAAGTTGATCCCTCCTCACTCTTCTGGATTTAGTACACTTCCCATTCCACCATGAAGAGGAATTTTGATAATCTCGCTTAGGCTTACTTTCGATTTCAAATCCAGCTTTATAAGGGCCACTATATATTAGTTTAAAAAATTTCAAGTAGACATAAAAAGCCGAATAGGGCGTTCAATCAGATTGTTTATTATTTTTATTTTTCTTCGAGGGCATTGTGGAAGAAACTTTGAAAGACTTTTTAAAAGTTATATTCATTGGAAAATGATATGAAGTATTAAAAAGGAATCTCAAAGGTGATCGAGATGGGAAAATCATCACTGCCTATTTTGTCCTGTTCTATTTTTCAGAAGCTTAACGGAGCCAGGTTACTAGACACTATAGTAAAATCCATTGCCGATTTAGCTTTATTAATTCGGGTAAAACGTGTAGCAAAACCACCGTTTAAAATGATAAATGTATCATCTTTAATAGGCTTAAACATATTTAAATTGAAGAAAAGATGTGATGTTAAAGCCTTCCTTTAATTAACATCTGAAAATATGTCATATATGCATGTGGTGACGAAAGTCAACGACAAACTTTAGACAAATTTTATTTATTATGTCATGATAAACGACATCAATACGTATTTAACATTATGACATTTTAAAACCTAAACTCGTTTTCTCATTAGATTAAAAAAGAAGAATCACTGATATCAGGTTGAAAAATATATACAAAAGAGTTAAGGAAGATCGGAGAAAAAATAACCACTCCATCATATAGCCGGATCAATATTGGGCATTATAGTTGAAATACAGGCTTCCTGCAAGAGTGGGAATTTTTTTTAATCAGCTTGCTTTTTCTCCCATAGATTTCGAACATGCACAGATAATAATTGATTCGCATGTTGGATGGAAAAACGCTGAATTTTTAATTGATTCCTGAGTTCGGACAAAGGGCATAGCAGGATGATCATGTATGTGCTGCTGAAACACTTGGCTAAAAATTTTAGCTGGCTTCACAATTTTAGACATGTAACTTGCATGTGTCAGATAGTATACTATTGCTGCAATATGTGAGCAGCAGCCGAAAGTCCTACTTCCGTTGACACATTCTAATGCATATTGAAACAAGCCAGAAATACCGTACTATTTAGCTTATATTCTACAAAGCATCTGTACACGTTTCGTGAAATGTGACGATATTGAACTCGCAATTTTAATACAAAAGATTGTTTTTTTAACTTAGTTCAATTTGATCTGAGCATCTAACCTTTTTTTTCTGCCTCAATAGCCAAAATTTTCTAAACATCTCTTCTGACTTTTATTCTTTTTGTAATGTCACTTGAAAACTCTGCATTAAACTGTTACCTTTTACGAATTGATTATTTAAGAATGATTCAATTCTGAGGTAGGCACCAACATTCGGAAGCAATTTGTTGTTCAATTTGTGGTTCAAGAGCAAAAATTTTGGCGTCAATATCTTGTAGACAGCTTCCACTGCTCAACTAATTTTTGTTACACAGCGGGACTCGTTGGATTTTTTTGTTGGCAATCGGCTACGTCTTCCTTTCAAAGCAAGCGATAATGCATTCAGTTTTTTAGGCTCTAACTCAGCTATTACATCTCGGAAGCCACGATCAAGAAAAACATAATCGTTTTCTTTCCACAACTTGCACAAACGTGTCCTAAATGTTTAACATATCAAACACTTGCATATGTTCTGTCACAGATCAAAATAGTATATTATGTAACGTGTGGGGTATAGTTGCATATTGCGCACGCGGGCGCTGTTGGCGCACAAGAGAAATGAGTGCGCCATTAGCGCTCACGCGGCCCAATATGCAACTATACCACGCGAATAAGAAACACTATTTTCCATCACGAATGCGAAGAAAATGCATCGTTTAAAACGTTTTGATTTGGTTATGATTACATGTTTCAATCATATTAATATTATCCGTCACTTTTTTTACTTGCTAGTTGCATTTACGATACCAAACAAACTATTGTTGACGTCTTGATGATAATAACGTTGGAAATTTTTGTTGATAAAAATGTAGTACATTAGACTCGTAGGATAGGGCATTACAAATGCAGCAGGTTAGTTTCATCGTGAAAACGGGAATGTTCGTGCATTTGTTTTATGAAAACACCGGAAAGTGTGCAATTTTGCTTACTAAAACATGAAGAAGCGTGCTTTTATTGTAGAATAAACGCTCTTTGCACGGCATGTGCAATAAAATACAATTTTCATTCAAAACCTTTGCAAAATATGGCATATTCCGTGCATGCGTAATAAAAATAAATTGTCATAGGCCTTAAACAAAGTCTTAGCAATTTCGGTTGTGTGGTCTTTGATAAGGTAATCCCTAATGGAAGCTGTTATTCCGAAACGATAAGGGAACACATCTTCTCCAAATGATTGAATTACTGCTCTTGAGGATTTAGAAGCAAGCTATTCGTATTTAAAATGAAGAATGGAAGCCAACATTCTATTCGAGTTACCTGAGCAAAAATTAAAAAGGAACACGACAAACGCTTGAGTAAATGTACGAGTCTGCCTGCTTTGCATTAAATACGACATGTCTCTTAATTGCATAATATCCTCTCATGTTAAGGCTGTAAAGATAAGAAGATATTTTTTAAAAAGACTGAAATCTTCGATTTTATCATAAAGTGTAGAATCACGTTTATTAGAGAAATTGTCTATTATTTTCGTCGACTTTAAAGCAATAAGATTTGACGAATTACAATGTACCTTCAAGAGGCTGAGGTTATCTTCATAGAATCGATTTCTGAATAAATGTTTTTGACAACACCAAATACCTGCTGGTATATAAATTCTCATCTCAATAAAAGATTGCAAACGAGCTTAAGGTTTGAGTCGTATACTGACTGCTGGATCACTAGAAGTTGATTTTAGATTAACGTTTTCGTTTTTAACATCAAGCTAATTTTTTTTATATTAAGAAAGTCAATAATATTCACACAAATAATTGTGAAGAACGATCGTTCGTTAAAGCAAAACACTAAAATACCTTGCTCCATCTTCAACTTCAGTTTTTTTACTTTGACTAGGTACATTATCACAAAACCCATTCCGTAACATGCAACATAACGTTGCATTAACAGATCAAGAAATAAAAATCACTTGTTTGTGCAATCAAAAAAAAATGTACCATAAAAACACTTAAAGTAACAATGAGTGATACTTGTAAGTATGATTTGAGAGAAAAAAAGTCAACAAAGAAATACAAGTCAACGAAGAAATGCGAACATCGAAGAATTCAATAAATTAATGAACAGAATGAATCTTTCGAAAAAAACTGATTTTATGATAAAGCCTTTTTTCATACTATGGAAACCGTTTGACCTACACGCAGCATTAGACTGCCCTGTCCTGTATCTTAAATAGAAAAACAGAACAAATATAAGAAACTTACCGATGGATAAAAAGCATGAGGATTGCGTAAAAAGTTTAAGCGACAAAAGAGGAACCAAGTAAGAGCGCAGTGTTTGATAACAGAAAAATTATTATATATAGCCTAAAACATCAATATTATATATAGCGTGCACCTTCAATAGAAAAACAAATAAACATGATAAACGAACCGATAGACAGAAAGCAAGTAATGGTCGCCGATACAGTTGAAGTTACAAGACAAGTGCTGCAACTCTGAAAGTTCTAAAAATATTATATATGGCCTGCAACAAACGAACCGATATTTAAAAAAACACGTAACGA
Organism: Amphibolips quercusostensackenii; assembly: GCA_032357855.1. Lineage (NCBI taxonomy): Eukaryota > Metazoa > Arthropoda > Insecta > Hymenoptera > Cynipidae > Amphibolips > Amphibolips quercusostensackenii. The sequence goes on along the minus strand of JAUELO010000008.1, from coordinate 1,137,069 downwards.
TCGCAAAAACAGATAAAGTGACAAGGCAATTACTGCAACGCTAAAAGTCCCAAGAATCAAATGTGGCAGACGGAATAACCTCAAGGTTTTAGATTTTTCAAAACTTTATTCTACCCTTCCGTTATATATGTTTTAACGGATATGTTATGCAAAATAAATTAAGAATTTTTACAATAAAAAATTGTAGCAGTACACCAAGTACAAACTATAAAAAAATATTTAAACAAATTTTTTAAAATTTTTCTGCCCGAATTTGAGAAAGAAAACATTATTATTTTTGTATATCATTTCTGCATTTAAACCCATTAGATATAAATTTTTTTTAAAATCGGTTTAGCCGTTGTCAACAAAAAATTATTTTTGATTTTTTTCTCACTCCTTATGACTTACATTAAACCTTTTTTTGAGTATAATCTTCTGGGCAATTCAAACACCAATCACAAGCAACATATTGTAAAAATCTCAACCAGATCTAAGTAAAGACAGCACATACATGCTTATTATCCTGCTATGCCCTTTTTCGGAATGCGCATTCTGTTTAAAATTTCAAGCGAGCGATTTTCAACTCAATCCTTATTCTGCAGAAAAGTTTTCTATATAGAGCCTACGCACAGCTACGCAAAATTTGTTTTATTCTACGAGAACTCCGCTGCATTTGTGTATAAAAACGCATTATATTCCGTAGAAGAATTAGATATGAAATTTTTCCAGGATCCTTCATGATTAATTTTCCCTGAAAATTGCTAGCCTTATTTCAAATCAGTTTTTTTTTTTTTTTTTTTTGAAGTTTTTTTTTGTTTTTTTTTTTGATTTTTTTTTATGACTTTTTATTTTCCCTCAAGTTCCTGAGTGTTGCTTCGCAATTTTGCAACAAGAAGCTTATAATATACCAATGTTCTCAAATAAATTGTGATTCTCTTGTTTCTTGCAGAGTTTAGTTCACAGTTCGAGTGTTTGCCTAATGGCGAACCCATTCCTGGTTTTCCTCGTCGTGAACTATCTAATTCTTCTGCGAGAAATTCTTTTGACACGTTTCACTCTCCTACCGAGCCACCTCAATCTGTCAGGTCTAGGTCTCCTCTACATCATTCCAGGTGTATGGCTTCACCCAGCATAATTCTTTCTTCTGACGGAGTCGCATATGGACTTGATCAACATGAATTGATTCGGCTCACTTCTTATAAGAATCCGCACCGGCTATTTGAACTTCGAAAATATACTTTTCCTACAAATAAACCAATTAGAATACCTGAAAAACGGCATGTCTATCGGTCCGTGCTACCCCAAGAACAAATTGTATTATCAACATCCGATGGCGACGTCTTTGCAATATTAGAGACAAGTAATTTTTTCACTGGAATATATACATATAATCGTCGCACTCACCACCAAGCTCGGGCGAAAATAAACATGGAAAGCGGCATGATTACCTTATTGACTCTAGATGAAATTAACGAAATTCCAGTAGGCCTCACGCATCAAATCCAATTCCATTATAGAGTAAAGCTGATAAACCACAGTCCTCCACACCATTAAATAACTTAAAAAATGTGAAAAAATATGTAATTGTTTGTGATCTAAAGTTGGATTGATATATTTTAAGTAACTGTTACTTACAAAGAATAATAAAGTTAATGTATTCTAGTTGTAATACTAATAAGTTTTAGAGTAGAGCGTATGAACCTTAATCGTCCACACTATTAATTCAATTACAAGAAAATGTTAAACTAAAATATAAAATTGTTTGTGATCCGAAGTCGGCTTAAAATGTCTAAAGTAACTAGTAATTACAAATCCTTTATATGGAAAGTCATAACCTTCATTGGTAGTAACCGTGGAGAAAGATTTCGTGGTAGCGGTCATTTTGTAACTCACAGGGTGACCTCTTGAATTAAAATTAAAATTATCAGAAGTAAAAAAGTAGATTCCTTATTTTATTGATCACAGATAATTATTTCTATTTATGTATTTCTACTATTATTTTCAATACTAGGTATAAATATCCAGAGAAATTTAATTAATTTAGGTATGTAGGTTTTTATCAAAGATATTATATAACTTTGGTTGTAATGGTAGAATTTCTCAATACAAGGCGTGAAATGTATTTCAATAATTTTTTCACAATTCAAATCTAACCACAGATGTTCTACTTTATCCTTATATGCGCTTTTTATTTTGGCCAATATGATTGTTCTATGTTCTACCTGATTATACTAGATGAATAAAAAACAGTCAACTAAATAATTAATTAATAACTAATTATATTAACTTCAATTTTCTAGTATTAGTTTGAAAGGTTATTACAAATCCAATTTTTAGAAATAAAAGTTCAAATTTAAACAAATTAAAAGTAAAAATTATTTGAAAGTTTCAATAAAAATTATAAAAAAATTATAGTTTAATGCTTCCTATTCTGTGAACTGCTTAGATAATTATTAGATGATTTCTTTCTTTTAAAACAATAAATTACATAAAGTTTGAATTTTCATTTGTTTCATTTTGACACATAGATTGATTATTTACTTTGAGGTTATGTAATTGAATATTGGCTATAATTTGTTTGACAAAAGGTTATTTATATATAAGATACATCTATTTCAAATATGTTATTTTTGCCAATATTTTTAAAGTTGTAAAATGAGTATATAAATTTAATTTTCAAATTTATGTATAAATATATATTTTTTTTGAAATAACTATAAAAGGTTACTAACAAAACAAATTTGCAATGTCAATGTTTGCGATTATTATTAAATTCTTCATTATCATTATATTATTAATTATTGATTCTATTTAAACTGAAATTTTCTGGAATCGTTTCAAAGCTTATTAATTATTAAAATACTCATGAATGGAAGTTTAAGTTAAAAAAATATATAGGTTACAAATTATTTGAATGTTTGAATGGAAATAATAGTTAAGTGATTTTTATGTTGTCAGCACTCTAATTAATTATTAGTCGATTAGGCTTGTTCAATATTTCTAATGAAATTAAGATTGATTTTAAATTATTTTTAAATCAAGTTTTAATTTCAACTGGCTATTACTTTTATTTAAAAACATTTTCTTTTTCAAATTACCTTTATTACAATTATATAATCTTGGTAAATGTCTGTGATATTGTTTAACAAGTATCTGAATTGAATTTGTTAAATTATATGTACATATATTTTTATTTTATTTAAATCATTTTAAAAGTTTAGTGATAAATTATATGTATAGAAATGCAATTTTCTATTTAGGAAAACATATTATGTAAAAATTATTTGAATGTTTCCATGAAAATAATTGTTAAATGCTGTTTATGTTGTGAAATAATATATTATTTGTTAACGGATTTAATTAAGACTTACATTTTTTGGAATAAATTTAAAAGGTTATTAATGAATCAAATTTAATGAATGAAAGTTTAAATTTTTTCAAAATATTAGGCAAAAATGATTTGAATCCTGTAATCAAAATTATAGTTCAATGCTTCTTATTTTGTAAGACCTATTTAAATTAAGGTTGTGTAATTTAATATTTGCTATAATCTGCATAAACAATGTTTTTTTATGTTTAATACATATTTCTCTATAACAATTATATAATTATTCTAAATGTTTGTGACAAATTCTCGATTATCAAATTACACTTTCTGCATGCTTCAGAGAAGGAAATGGAAAAATGGTAGATAGTCTGAATGTTATTCTTCGCACGTTATTAACAGAGGGTGTAAATTGGACAAACGCAGTCAAATTTTTTATTATAAATAATGAACAAGTGAATATTTTCTTATGTTCTTGTTCTCCATGAAGCATGGAGAAGTGCGAATTAATCTTTTGCTGAGATAATCATGAAAAAAGGGAGGCATGTAATTATTTAATGATTTTGTTCACTTAAGATCAGATAATAATATAATTTTTAAAATTACAGGTGTTAATGTTTAATTAATTTGGTGATATAGTATTTTGATGCCTTGATTTACAAAAATGTGCAAAAAGTACCCGCAGATATCATTATACAAAAATTAAGTTTTTTCACAATATTAAATCACATAAGCTAAAAGTGCAGAAACAATATATTTCAATGAACTATTAATATATTTTGATGCCTCGCTTATAAATATGGTAATGATATATCCTTTATATTTAAGGGCTCAGAATTAATTTTGTGGATATTTTTATGTCTTTATTTGCATTACCGCGCGCCCTCATTCGCGATATATTCTGTGACTTTATGTTATATCTCAATTTTATAATTACAGCATGAATTTTCAACAACAAATAATTTGTATTTAAATATATAATTATCTAAATTATTATTGATATTTTTTTCCAGATTAATTAGGTTGGTAAAGTCGCGCACTTGGAATATTCAAATGATGTCTCGCCCTTTACTGTTAATAAAAGTAATCGTAAATCAAATAATTATACATTACGTGGATTCTCTGAATACATTTTTTCAAAATCTAATTTAAGGAAGAATTTAAGCGGTCAGAAACTTCTAACAAATAAATAGTTATTCGAAAATTAGGAAAATGACAAAAAAGGAAAGTAAAGTTGGCGCGCGCATGCGCGCGCGTATAGTGATCTGTTAATAATAATAATAAATTCAATGTTTTATAGTTGTCATGATTCGAATCTTTGTATTTTTCTAACACTTTAAAACAGACCTTCTAAAATTGAAGGTCTAATCATCAACAACTGTGATTTGATGATTTTAAATTCTGTTTAATTTTTCTGTCTGAAACACAAAATTTTCTATGTTATGTTAAACTTTATTGTACTGAATGTATATTATATTAATTTTTGTAACTCGATCCTGGACCACTGCTTTAGGCTAAAAATTTTGCCGTTGTACATTTTACTGTATTTTGTGGAACTTGTGTCATTTGTCTATTATTTGAAATTTGTTATTTTTAATTGTACTTCCAAACGATTACAACGAAAATTTTTTATCTCATCAAAAAATGGTAAATGAAAAATTTTAACTTTGAGCATTTTCAATTAAAATCAAGTTTAAATTCTAAATCGTATTTAAAATCCAATACTCAAGTTATTGTATAGAATTCCTGAAATTAAGACAAGAATCCAACGACCAAATTTGGAAAACCAACTTGGTATGTTTATATTGTGATTGAAAAGAGACAAGAAAAAATAAAAGAAAGGAAAAAAAAATAAATAAGAGGAATGAACAATGAGAAAGGCAACCAACCAAATCCCCTACCTTCTGTTTTTTGTTTCTTTAGTCCTTTTTTATTTTTATTACCATACAATCACAGTAAAAGAGCATATATAGTTGAAAACTAACATTTCGATGCAAATAAAGCACCGTTATCAAGGTAAGAAATATTTTAATGAGTAGGAAGAGTGACGAAGAAATGGTACTTACTCTTCGAAACCCGAGATCCAAGTGTTGGTCTAAAGGCAAATCCCGTATCGAGGCAAGAAATATTTTAGCAGGTAGTAAAAGTGACGAAACAAGGGTAGTCTTCTTTTTATACCTGAAATCGAAGCAAGAAACATTTAGGCAGGTAGGAAGAGTGACGAAACAAGGTTCGTCTTTTTTTCATACCTGTAATCCAAGAGATGCTCAAAGCTAGATCCGTTACAATCAAACAGAAATATACGTTGGGAAGAATTTAGAAATGAGAAAAAACCAAACAAAATAATTATAAATAAAACCTTTTGTTGAATATAATTGATCATATTGACATAACTTTTGCTTAATTTATCCAAGTCAGTTTTTCTTTTGCATGCCTGGCAAAAACGCTTTTATAACCATACCACCTTTTTTTAACTTATCTAGAGGATCTTTACCAAAGGTTATAATTGAATCCATTTTTAAAAGTATACAAAAAATGGTATCAATTTTGAACTTAATAACAAGAATTCAATAATTTAAAAAATTTTACCAAAAAATAAAACAACAAAAGTATTAAAGAGACTATATTTCCTTAAATCTCTCTGCCTATCTGTAGGTGAAAAATTATTTTGTTTGTTATTGATTTGTTGAATTTCAATTGTAATATATTTTTCAACTACCGGAAGAAGTACTTTTCCTATACCAATTAGTAATAATATTGTCATCCTGACATTTAATTACGTCTATGTCTAAAAAACTGATCTCATCATTTTTTTCCATTGCATGGGTGAATTAAAGTTTCGGATGAAAACTGTTAGAAGTATCTATCACTATCTGTAACTTTGCTAGAGGAATGCAAATAAGGTATCGTCAACAGACTAAAAATCAAAAAGCAAAACAAAATACAACTTCTTGAACACCAAAACTTTTAAATATTTCATTACTATTTCCAATAAGATTGGAGAAATGACTGAAACTATGGGAGTACTAAACTTCTGCCTATAAGAAGAGCTATTAAATTAGAAAAAAATTAGGTCCATAACAAATTCTATCCCTTTGATAAAACCTTTTTGACCTAATCAAATACTTGTTTTAATATCATGCTATCTATTTAAAATTGGCGGTTAACAAGTTCAATGTGTATATTTGAAAACATTGCAACGACATCCAAGGAAATCATTACAGGGTCATCCAAAACGGTTTTTTCAATAATAGTTTTTTTTTATTTCACAGCTATTTTTGATATTGTATTGTGAAGTTGTAATACAGTATTTAAGAATCAAATTGAAGTTCTGCTTCACAAATTTAGTAAGGGTGTTAATAGTTAAAATAAATATTCTCAAAGGATAGCCATCTTTATGAATCTTTCTCAAACCATAACATCTGGCAAGAACTGTGTCTTCGGTATTTATGTCAATTTATCTCATATCTTTTCCTAGAAGACCATTTTTTCTCTAATTGTCAAGGATTTAAAAAAAT
>JAUELO010000008.1:1096968-1115185 GCA_032357855.1 Amphibolips quercusostensackenii | reverse complement strand
TGAATTTCTTTGGTTGAAGATTTCTCATTCTCTTTAAAAATTCATCTTTTTATTGCGAAAATTTTATTAACTTGTTGAAAATTCAACAATTTTGTAAGGAAATTATTATTCTGATTCAGAAGTTTAATTGGTTGAAGATTCAATTGGTTGGGTGTTAAACTTCTTTTTAAAAATTAATTTCTTTGGTTGAAGATTTCTCATTCTAGTTGAAAATTCTTTTTTTTTGTCGAAAATTAAATCAGTTTGTTGAAAATTCAACAATTTTGTTAAAAAATTATTATTCTTATTCAGAAGTTTAATTGGTTGAAAATTCAATTAGTTAAAAATTTAATTGATTGAAAATTCAATTGGTTGGATGTTAAACTCATTTTTTAAAAATGAATTTCTTTGGTTGAAGATTTCTCATTCTCTTTAAAAATTCATCTTTTTATTGCGAAAATTTAATTAACTTGTTGAAAATTCAACAATTTTGTTAGGAAATTATTATTTTTATTCAGAAGTTTAATTGGTTGAAAATTCAATTGGTTAAAAATTTAATTGGTTGAAAATTCTATTGGTTGGGTGTTAAACTCCTTTTTAAAAATTAATTTCTTTGGTTGAAGATTTCTAATTATAGTTGAAAATTCTTTTTTTTTGTCGAAAATTAAATTAGTTTGTTGAAAATTTAACAATTTTGTTAAAAAGTTATTATTCTTATTCAAAAGTTTAATTGGTTGAAAAATCAGTTGGTGGCAAAAACAATTGGTTAAAAATTCAAATTGTTGAGTGGTGAACTCCTTTGTTAAAAATTAATTTCTTTAGTGAAAGATTTATATCTTTCGTCGGAAATTCAACAATTTCGGTAGAAAATTTTTCTTCAAAAGTTTAATTGGTAAAGAATTCAGTTGATTGGAAATTCAATTGGTTGAGTGTTAAACTCCTTTGTTAAAAATAAATTTTTTGGTTAAAGATTCATCATTTGAGACAGCAATGCACTCTTTTGATTGAAGATTCATAATTCTAATTGAAAATTTAGCAATTTTAATAAAGAGACATTCTTTCTCATTGAAAATTTAATTCGTCCAAAATTGAACTTTTTTGTTAGAAATAATTTTCTTTAGTTAAAGATTCATAATTCTAGTTGTAAATTCGAGTTGAAAATCCAATGATTTTGTTAGGAAGACATTGTTATTCATTGAAAATTTAATTGGTTAAATTTTGAATTTTTTGTTAAAATGAATTTTCTTTAGTGAAGATTCATAATTGTAGTTAAAAATCCCATAATTTTGTTAGAAAGACATTCTTCTTTGATTATTCAATTGGTAGAAAATTGAACTTTTTTGTTTCAAATAATTTTCTTTAGTTGAGGTTTTGTAAATTTATTTGAAAATTCTAGTAAAAATCTAGCAATTTCGTTAGAAAAACATTCTTATCAATTGAAAATTCAATTGGTTGGAAACCAAAATTTTTTGTTAAAATCATTTTCTTTAGTTAAAGATTCATAATTGTAGTTGAAAATTCAACAATTTTGTTAGAAAGACATTACTTTTTTTGATGATTCAATTGGTTGAAAATTGAACTTTTTTCTCAAAAATAATTTTCTTTTGCTAAAGCTTCATAATTCTAGTTAAAAATTCAACAATTTTGTTCTAAAGACAATCTTCTTCTTTGATCATGTAATTCGTTGTAAATTGAACCTTTTTGTTAAAAATTATTTTCTCTTGTTGAAGATTCATGATTCTATTTGAAAATTCTAGTTGAAAATTCAACAATTTTGTTAGAAAGACATTCTTCTTCTTTGATTACTCAAATGGTTGAAAATTGAACTTTTTTGTTCAAATTGATTTTCTTTGGTTGAAGATTTATAATTCTAGTTATAAATCCTAGTTGAAAATCCAACAATGTTGCTAGAAAGACATTCTCATTCATTGAAAATTCAATTGGTTGAAAATTAAACTTTTTGTCAAAAATGATTTTCTTTCGTTGAAGATTCATAGTTTTTGTTGAAAATTTTAGTTAAAAATCCAATAATTTTGTTAGAAAGACATTCCCATTCATTTAATATTCAATTGGTTGAATATTGAACTTTTTTGTTGAAAATGATTTTCTTCAGTTAAAGATTTATAATTCTAGTTGAAAATTTAACAATATTGTTAGAAAGACATTTTTTTTCTTTGATAATTTAATTGGTTGAAAATTGAACTTTTTTCTTAAAAATGATTTTCTTTTGCTAAAGCTTCATAATTCTAGCGGAAAATCCAACAATTTTGTTCGAAAGACAATCTTCTTCTTTGATTATTCAATTTGCTGAAAATTGAACTTTTTTTTAAAATAATTTTCTTTGGCTGAAGATTCATATTTCTAATTAAAAATTCTAGTTGAAAATCTAACAATTTTGTTGGCAAGACATTCTTATTTATTTAAAATTCAATTGGTTGAAAATTAAACTTTTTTGTTAAAAATAATTTTCTTTGGTTGAAGATTTATAATTTTATTTTGAAATTCTAGTTGAAAATTCAACAATTTTGTGAAAAAAAATTCTTATTCATTTAAAATTCAATTGGTTCAGAATTGAACTTTTTTTTAAAAATAATTTTCTTTAGTTGAAGATTTATAATTCTAGTTAAAAATTGAACAATTTTGTTAGAAAGACATTTTTCTTCTTTGATTACTCGAATGGTTGAAAATTGAACTTTTTTGTTGAAATTGATTTTCTTTGGTTGACGATTCATAATTCTAGTTATAAATCCTAGTTGAAAATCTAACAATTTTGTTGGCAAGACATTCTTATTTATTTAAAATTTAATTGGTTGAAAATTAAACTTTTTTGTTAAAAATAATTTTCTTTGTTTGAAGATTCATAATTCTATTTTGGAATTCTAGTTGAAAATATAACAATTTTGTGAAAAAGACATTTTCATTCATTGAATATTCAATTGGTTGAATATTGAACTTTTTTGTTAAAAATAATTTTCTTCAGTTGAAGATTCATAATTCTAGTTGAAAATTTAACAATATTGTTAGAAAGACATTCTTTTTCTTTGATAATTCAATTGGTTGGAAATCGAACTTTTTGCTTGAAAATAATTTTCTTTTGCTGGAGCTTCATAATTCTATTTGAAAATTCAACAATTTTGTTTGAAATAACATCTTCTTCTTTGATTATTCAATTTGCTGAAAATTGAACTTTTTTTAAAAGTAATTTTCTTTGGTTGCAGATTCATATTTCTAATTAAAAATTCTAGTTGAAAATCTAACAATTTTGTTGGCAAGACATTCTTATTTATTTGAAATTCAATTGGTTGAAAATTGAACTTTTTTGTTAAAAATAATTTTCTTTGGTTGCATAATTATAATTCTATTTTGGAATTCTAGTTGAAAATTCAACAATTTTGTGAAAAAGACATTCTTATTCATTTAAAATTCAATTGGTTGAGAATTGAACTTTTTTTTTTTAAATAATTTTCTTTAGTTGAAGATTTATAATTCTAGTTAAAAATTCAACAATTTTGTGAAAAAAATTCTTATTCATTTAAAATTCAATTGGTAGAGAATTGAACTTTTTTGTTAAAAATAATTTTCTTTGGTTGAAGATTTATAATTCTAGTTAAAAATTCCACAATTTTGTTAGGAAGACATTCTTCTTCTTTGATTACTCAAATTTTTGAAAATTGAATTTTTTTGTTAAAATTAATTTTCTCTGAATGAAAATTCATAATTCTAGTTATAAATCCTAGTTGAAAATCCAACAATGTTTTAGAAAGACATCCTTATTCCTTGAAAATTCAATTGGTTGATAATTGAGTTTTTTTGTTAAAAAAGATTTTCTTTTGTTGAAGATTCATAGTTCTTGTTTAAAATTTTAATTAAAAATCCAATAATTATGCTAGAAAGACATTTTCATTCATTGAATATTCAATTGGTTGAATATTGAACTTTTTTGTTAAAAATAATTTTCTTCAGTTAAAGATTCATAATTGCAGTTGAAAATTCAACAATATTGTTAGAAAGACATTCTTTTTCTTTGATAATTCAATTGTTTGGAAATCGAACTTTTTCGTAATTTTCTCTTGCTGGAGATTCATAATTTTAGTTGAAAATTCAACAATTTTGTTTGAAATACAATTTTCTTGGTTGAAGATTCGCAATTCTATTTGAAAATTCTAATTGAAAATCCAACAATTTGTTTAAAAAGTCGTTCTTATTCATTTAAAATTCAATTAGTTAAGAATTGAACTTTTTTGTTACAAATAATTTTCTTGAGTCGAAGATTTATAATTCTAGTTAAAAATTCAACAATTTTGTTAAAAAGACATTCTTCTTCTTTGATTACTCAAATGGTTGAAAATTAGACTTTTTTGTTCAAATTGATTTTCTTTGGTTGAAGATTTATAATTCTAGTTATAAATCCTAGTTGAAAATCCAACAATGTTGCTAGAAAGACATTCTCATTCATTGAAAATTCAATTGGTTGAAAATTAAACTTTTTGTCAAAAATGATTTTCTTTCGTTGAAGATTCATAGTTTTTGTTGAAAATTTTAGTTAAAAATCCAATAATTTTGTTAGAAAGACATTCCCATTCATTTAATATTCAATTGGTTGAATATTGAACTTTTTTGTTGAAAATGATTTTCTTCAGTTAAAGATTTATAATTCTAGTTGAAAATTTAACAATATTGTTAGAAAGACATTTTTTTTCTTTGATAATTTAATTGGTTGAAAATTGAACTTTTTTCTTAAAAATGATTTTCTTTTGCTAAAGCTTCATAATTCTAGCGGAAAATCCAACAATTTTGTTCGAAAGACAATCTTCTTCTTTGATTATTCAATTTGCTGAAAATTGAACTTTTTTTTAAAATAATTTTCTTTGGCTGAAGATTCATATTTCTAATTAAAAATTCTAGTTGAAAATCTAACAATTTTGTTGGCAAGACATTCTTATTTATTTAAAATTCAATTGGTTGAAAATTGAACTTTTTTGTTAAAAATAATTTTCTTTGGTTGAAGATTTATAATTCTATTTTGGAATTCTAGTTGAAAATGTAACAATTTTGTGAAAAAGACATTCTTATTTATTTAAAATTTATTTGGTTGAGAATTGAACTTTTTTGTTAAAAATAATTTTCTTTAGTTGAAGATTTATAATTCTAGTTGAAAATTCAACAATTTTGTTAGAAAGACAGTCTTCTTCTTTGATTACTCAAATATTTGGAAATTGAATTTTTTTTGTTATAATTAATTTCCTTTGAGTGAAAATTCATAATTCTAGTTATAAATCCTAGTTAAAAATCCAACAATGTTTTAGAAAGACATTCTTATTCCTTGAAAATTCAATTGGTTGAAAATTGAGCTTTTTTGTTAAAAATGATTTTCTTTTGTTGAAGATTCATAGTTCTTGTTAAAAATTTTAGTTAAAAATTCAACAATTATGTTAGAAAGACATTCTTATTTATTGAAAATTCAATTAGCTGAAAATTACACTTCTTTGTTAAAATAATTTTCGTTGATTGAAGATTCATAATTTTAGTTGAAAATTCAACAGTTTTGATAGAAAGACATTCTTTCTTATTGAAAATTCAATTCGACCGAAATCGCACTTTTTTGTTGAAAATAATTTTCTTTGGTTAAAGGTTCATAAATCTAGTTAAAAATTCGAGTTAAAAATCAAAAAAATTTTGTTAGAACCACATTCTTATCCGTTCAAAATTCAATTCATTGAATATTAAACTTTTTTGCTAAAAATAATTTTCCTAAGTGAAGATTCATAAATCTAGTTGAAACTCCAAAACTTTTGCTGGAAAGATATTCTTTCTCTTTGATTACTCAATTGGTTGAAAATTGAACTTTTTTGTTCAAAATAATTTTCTTTAGTTGAAGCTTTCTAAATTTCGTTAAAAATTCTAGTTATAAATCCAGCAATTTTGTTAGAAAGACATTCTTATTAATTGAAAATTTAATTGGTTGAAAATCGAACTTCTTTGTTAAAATAATTTTTTTTGGTTAAAGATTCATAATTCTGGTTGAAAATTCAACAATTTTGTTAAAAAGACTTTTTTTTCTTTGATGATTCGATTGGTTTAAAATTGAACTTTTTTTAAAAATAATTTTTTTTTTTGATAAAGCTTTATAATTCTAGTTGAACATTCAACAATTTTGTTAGAAATACGCTCATCTTGTTTGATAATTGAATTGGTCGTAAATTGAACCTTTTTGTTGAAAATGATTTTCTTTGGTTAAAGTTTTATAATTCTAGTTAAAAATTCTAGTTTAAACTCCAACAATTTTGTTAGAAAGACATTCTTCTTTTTTGATCATTCAATTAGTTGAAAATTACACTTTTTTTAAATATTTTTTTTTAAATGAAGATTCATAATTCTAGTTGAAAATTCAACAATTTTGTTAGAGATACAGTCTCCCTTATTAAAAATTCATATCGTTGAAAATTGAACTTTTTTGTTAGAAATAATTTTCTTTGGTTGAAGATTCATAATTCTATTTAAAAATTCTAGTTAAAAATTCAACAATTTTGTTATGAAGACTTTTTTCTTCTTTAATAATTTGATTGCTTAAAATTAAACTTTTTTGTAAAAATAATTTTCATTGGTTAATGATTCATAATTCTATTTGAAAATTTTAGTTGAAAATCTAAAAATTTTGTTAGAAAGACATTTTTATTCATTTAGAATTTAATTGGTTAATAAACGCCCTTTTTTGTTGAAAATAATTTTCCTTACCTGAAGAATCATAATTCTAGTTGAAAATTTCAACAATTTTGTCAGAAACACATTCTTTTTTTTTAATTACTTAACTGGTTGAAAATTGAACTTTTTTGGTAAATTAATTTTCTTTGGTTGAAGATTCATAATGCTTGTTATAAATCCTAGATGAGAATGCAACAATTTCGTTAGAGACATTCGTATTCATTGAAAATTCAATTGGTTGAAAATTGAACTTTTTCGTTAAGAATAATTGTCTTTTGTTAAAGATTTTATGATTTTAGTTGGAAATTCTGCAATTTTGTTATAAAGAAATTCTTTTTATTTGACAATTTAACCGGTTGAAAATTTAGCTTTTTGGTGGAAAATTATTTTCTTTTTCTACAAATTCATAATTCTAGTTGAACATTTTTGTCGGAAGTTCAATAATTTTGTTACAAAGACATTCTTCTTTATTAAAAATTCTTTTGCTTGGAAATTGAACTGTTTTGTTAAAAATAATTTTCTTTGGTTGAAGATTCATAATTCTTTTTGGAAATTCACCAATTTTTAGAAAGTTATTTTTCTTTGTTAAATGTTTAATTGTTTAAGAATTTAATTGGATGAAAATCAAACTTTTTGTTAAAAATTGATTTCGTTGATTTAGGTTTCATAATTTAAGTTTAATATTCAAAAATTTTCTTAGGAAGTTATTCTACTTTTTTACACGTTTAATTGCTTGATAATTTAATTGATTGAAGATTAAACTTTTTTGTTGAAAATTAATTTCGTTGGCTTAAAATTCTTGATTCTAGTTGAAAATTTAAATATTCTGTTAGAATATTGTTACTTCACGTGAAAAGTTTGATTAGTTGAAAATTCAATTAATTTGAAGTTAAAATTCTTATTTGAAAATTAATTTCTTTGGTTGAAGATTTATGATTTCAGTAATTGACTTCTTTGTTTGAAGTCTTATTATTCTTTTTAAAAATTCATCTCCTTGGTCGAAAAATCACCCACTTTATCAAACATTCAAAAATTTTGTTTGTTAATCGTTATTCTTTGTTGAAAGTTAAATTGGTTGAAAGTTAAACTTGTTTGTGAAGAATTAATTTCTTTAAATGAAGATTCATTATTCTATTTTAAAAATTCTTCTCTTCAGCTCAAAACTTTATTAGTTACTTAAAAATTTAACATTTTCTTAGGAATGCATTCTTTTTCTTTAAAAGTTTAATTTGTTTAAAATTCTATTGGTTAAAAATTCAACTTTTTAAAAATTTAATTGGCACAGTGTTAAACTCTTTTAAAAAATTTTTTTAGGTTGAAGATTTGTCATTCTTGTTAAAAATTTATCTCATTAGTCAAGAATGAAATTACTTTGTTAAAAATCCAACAATTTCGGTAGAAAATCGTTACTTTTCGTTAAGAGTTCAACTGGTTAAAAATTTAATTGGTTAAAAGTTGAACTACTTTGTGAAAAAATTATTTTTTTGATTGAAGATTTATTATTCTAGTTGAGATTTCGTCTTTCGTTTGAAAATGTAATTTGGTTGTTGAAAATTCAACATAATATTAGAATGTCCTGCTTTTTCTTTAAAAGTTCAATTGGTTAAATATTTAGTTTGTTAAAAATTCAATTGCTTGAGTTTTGGGCTCCCTTTTTAAAAATAAATTTCTTTGGTTGAAGATTTGTAATTTTAGTTGAAAATTCATCTAATCCCACGAAAATTGAATTAGTTTGTTGAAAATTTAACAATTTTGTTAGAAAATTGCTATTTTTTGTTAAGAGTTCAATTGGTTAAAAATCCAATTCGTTCAAAGTGAAACTCCTTTGTTAAAAAATAATATCTGTGGTTGAAGATTTATCATTCTAGTAAAAAATTCATCTATTCTCTTCAAAATTCAAATAGGTTATTGCAAATTCAACAATTTTGTTAGAAAGTCATTCATCTTGGTTGAGATTCAATTGGTTGAAAATTTAATTGGTTGAAAATTAAAATTTTTTGGTAAAAATTAATTTCGTTGGTTGAAGATTCCTCATCCTAATTGAAAATTCTATGATTTGGTTTGAAAATTGTTGCTATACGTTAAAAGTTCAATTGCTTAAAAATTTAATTAATTTTAACCTAAATTCTTTGTTAAAAATTAATTTCTTTGGTTGAAGATTCTTAATTTTAGTTGAAAACTTAACTATTCTGTTAGAAAATTGTTACTTTACGTTAAAAGTTTAATTAGTTAAAAATTCAATTTATTTAAAGTTAAAATTCTTTTTTAAAAATAAATTTCTTTGGTTGAAGATTTATGATTTTAGTTGAAAATTCAACACTTTTGTTAAACAGTCATTATTATTTTTAAATAGTTCAATTAGTTGAAAATAGAATTGGTTAAAGGCCCAATTATTTAAAAGTTAAACTTTTTATTAAAAATTATTTCTTTTGGTTGAAGATCTATAATTTTGGCTGAAAATTTATTAACTTTGTGAGAAAGTCATTCTTATTCGTTAAAAGTTCAATTTTTCAAAAGTTATACTTTTTTCAGGAATTGACTTCTTTGTTTGAAGTTTTATTATTCTTGTGATTTTTATTATTCTATTTTGAAATTTGTCTCTCCGGCTTAAAACTTAATTAGTTTTTTGAAAACTTAGCATTATTTTAAAAGGAATTTTTTTTCTTTAAAAGTTTAACTGGTTCAAAATTCTATTAGTTAAAAATTCAACTTTAAAAAAATTAAATTAGCACAGTGTTAAGCTCTTTAAAAAAAATTTTTAGTTTAAAGATTTATCATTCTAGTTGAAAATTTATCTCATTAATCAAAAATGAAATTATCTTGTTAAAAATTTAATAATTCTGGTAGAAAATCGTTATGCTTCGTTGAAAGTACAATTGGTTGAAAATTCAATTGGTTAAAAGTTGAACCACTTTGTGAGAAAATTATTTCTTTGATTGAAGATTTATTAATCCAGTTGAGATTTCGTCTCTCCGTTTGAAAATGTAATTTGGTTGTTGAAAATTTAACATAATAATTATATGTCTTTCTTTTTCTTTGAAAGTTCAATTGGTTGAATAAATGATTTGTTAAAAATTTATTTGCTTGAGTTTTAGGCTCCCTTTGTGAAAATAAATTTCTTTGGTTGGAGATTCGTCATTTTAGTAAAAAATTCATCTCATTACACGAAAATTAAATGAGTTTGTTGAAAATTTAACAATTTTGTTAGAAAATTGTTATTCTTTATTGAAAGTTCATCTGGTTGAAAATCAAATTAGTTCTAAGTAAGACTCCTTTTTTAAAAAATAATATATGTGGTTGAAGATTTATCATTCTAGTTAAAAATTCATTTATCCTCTCAAAAATTCAATTAGGTTATTGCAAATTCAAGAATTTGGTTAGAAAGTCATTCATCTTGGTTGAAATTTAATTGGTTAAAATTTAATTGGTTGAAAATTAAACTTTTTTGGTAAAAATTAATTTCGTTGGTTGAAGATTTCTAATCCTAATTGAAAATTCTACGATTTGGTTTGAAAATTGTTGCTATACGTTAAAAGTTCAATTGCTTGAAAATTCAATTGATTTAAAATTAAAATTCTTTGTTAAAAATTAATTCCTTTGGTTGAAGATTCATGATTTTAGTTGAAAATTCAACACTTTTGTTGAACGTTGAACTACTTTGTGAAAAATTAATTTCTTAGATTGAAGATTTATTATTCTGGTTGAAAATTTGTCTCCTTGCTTGAAATTTGAATTCATTTGTTAAAAATTCATCAATATTTTCAGAAAGTCGTTATCTTTCGTTGTAAGATGAATTAGCTAAAAATGTAATTGGTTGAAAGTTAAAATTTTTGTTAAAAATTAGTTCATCTGGTCGAAGATTTATAATTCTGGTTAAAGATTCAACAGTGTTGTTAATAAGTCATTCTTTATCGTTGAAAGTTCAGTTGGTTGAAAATTTAATTGGCTAATAACTCAATTGGTTAAAAATTGCACTCTTTTGTTATAAATCAGTTTCCTGAGTTGAAGATTCATCATTTTAGTAGAAAATTCATCCTTTTCGTTGAAAATTTAACAATTTTTTGAAATTTTTTTTTTATCAGAGAAGTGTCAAGTGTCACAAGACCTTTGCGATCCTCTACCTACGTGACACCTCGTGACGTTAGAGCTGACCCCTCTCCCGACATTTCGGAGCGTCAAGTAATATGTGGAGGGTCCCACACTAAAATAATGTCTTACTTTCGAATTTGGTGATCCTTTGCAAAAAAAAAAAAACAGATCGATGTGAATGTGTCTTGAAAAGAGTAGCATAGTCGCTACTGTCTGGTCAAGAAGCATCTCTCTCAGAGAACTCGACCTGCTGTTATTATTTGTACTATTGTTGGCTCGTGACTTGCAGATCAAATCTTACCTTACAAGTTGGGCCTGAGGCCCAGTACAGGCCCGCCCACCAGAAAACAAACATTGCAGCAGAATGCTCTCTCGATGTCTGAGAGAATACCAGTAGTACCAGTCGATTTTTCTCTTTTCTTATAGTCCTATCCTATCAAATTCAAAGCTATCCTTTCATCCTTTTAGCTCTTTTTCCCCTTTTTGAGAAAACACTTGAAAAATCAAGATTCAAGAGAAAAGGCAACACCATTTCTTGATTTCTCACCTTCCATTCTTTATCATCATTTGACGGATATTCTGCGACTACTTCCAAAAATGAATAGTTGAAGTTCCAGTTAAACAAATTAGTTTTCAGTTTAAAAAACTAATTTCGACTAAAAAAATTGAGTTTTCTAAAAATGTTTGCATTACTAACAGAAAAATTTAAATTTTAACCGAAGAGATGAATCTTCAACCAGAGAAATTTATTTTTAGCAAAGGAGTTCAACTTTCAGCCAATTGAATTTTCACCAATTGAATTTTAAGCCAATTGGACTTTTAACGAAAAAAATGACTTTATAACCAAATTGTTGAAATTTTAACAAAAAAGTTGAACTTTCAACCGACTGAATCATCAACTAATTGGAATTCAAAGACAGTGACTGACTATCCAAAAAAATCCCTAAATTTCTAACTGAAATAATGAATCTTTAACCAAAGAAATTATTTCTTAATAAAGAAGTTCAACTTTTAACCAATAAAATTTTGTAACTTATTAAATTTTTAATGAAAAAGAATGACTTCCTAAGATAATTGTTAAATTTTTAACCAGAATTATAAATCTTTAACCAAAAAAATTAATTTCCAATGAAAGTTCAATTTTCAACCAATTGAATTTTGAACCAATTGAACTATAAACGGAAAAAATTACTTTCTAGCAAAATTATTGAATTTTTAATAAACTGATTGAAGTTTCGACCAAAGAGATGAATTTTTAACTAGAATGATAAATTTTTAACTAAAAAACTCAATTCTTAACAAAGAAGTTTGAATTTCCATTATTCTAATTTTCAACCAATTAAACTGTTAACGTCAAAACATAACTTTTGAACAAAATTATTTAATTTGCGACTAGGATGATGAATCTTGAACAAATGAAATTAATTGTCAATAAAGAAGTTAAACTTTTAACCAATAAAATTTTGTAACTAATTGAACTTTTAACAAAAAAGAATGACTTCCTAACAAAATTGTTGAATTTTCAACCAGAATTATGAATCTTCAACCAAAGAAAATTATTTTTAATAAAAGTTTAATTTTCAACCAATTAAATTATCAACCAATTGAATTTCCAACCAATTGAATTTTAAACCAATTGAACTATAAACGAAAAAAATTACTTTCTGAATTATTGAATCTTGAACAAACTAATTGAAGTTTTGACCCAAGAGATGAATTTTCAACTAGAATGCTGTATCTTCAACCAAAAAAATCAATTCCTAACAAGAAAGTTTAAATTTAAATTATTTAAATATTCACCAATTGAACTTTCAATGTCGAAAAATGACTTTTAAACAAATATATTTAATTTGCAACTAAAATAACGAATCTTGAACAAACGAATTTAATTGTTGATTAACAACTTAAGCTTTTTAACAATCAAATTTTCAACCAATTGGATTTTTAACGAAGAAGAATGACTTTCTAACAAAATTGTAGAATCTCAAACAGACCAATTGGATTTTATGAGAGAAGAGGTAAATTAAAAATTAAAATAATAATTATCTAGCTGAAGAAATTAATTTTTCGCAAAGGAGTTTAATCTTCAACAGATTTAATTTTTAATCAATTAAACTTTTCAGGAAAAAGAATGTCTTTTCAACAAAATTGCTAAATTTTTTATGAACATTCAACCAAAGAAATTAATTTTCAATAAAAAAGTTCCATTTCAAACCGCTTGAATTTTCAACAGAGAAAAATTTATTTAAAAAAAAATTAGTTAATTTTCAACAAGAATTATGAATCTTTAACCCCATAAATCATTTTTAAAAAAAAGTTCAAATTTCAGCTAATAGAAACTTTCGACTAAAATTATTTATCTTTAGCCACACAAATTAATTGTTAACAAAAAATTTTAATTTCCAATCAATTGAATTTTCAACGAAGAAGAATGTCTTGCTAACAAAATTGTTGAATTTCCAACCAGAATGATAAGTCTTCAACCAAATAAATCAATTGAAAAAAAGTTAAACTTTCAACCAATGAAAATTTTCGACTAGAATTATGAATCTTTAACCAGAAAAATTAATTTTTGAACAAATAATTTCAATTTTTAGTTAATTGAATTTTTAACGAAGAAGAATGTCTTACTGACAAAATTGTTGAATTTTCAACCAGAATTATGAATCTTCAACCAAATAAATCAATTTTAAATAAAAAACTTAAAATTTCAACCAATTGGATTTTCGACTAGAATTATGAATCTTCAAGCAGATGAAGTAGATTTTGACAAAAAAGTTTAATTTTCAACCAATTGATTTTTTTTAAAAAACAATTTCTTGCCTACGAAACTGTAAAATTTTCAACTAGAATTATGAATCTTTAAACTAAAAAATTAATTTTGAACAATAAGTTCAGCTTTCAACAAATTGAATTTTCAACAAGAATTATAAATCTTCATCCAAACAAAATTAATTTTAATAAAAATTTTTTACTTTCAAACAATTGAATTTTCAATCAATTAAACTTTCAACGAATAAGAATAACTTTTGAACAAAATTGTTGAATTTGCAACAAACTATTTGGATTTTATGGAAGAAGAGATGAATTTTTAATTGAAATGATGAATCTTTAACCAAAGAAAAGTAACTTTTAACAAAGTTGTTCAAATATCTACTAATTGAATTCCAAACCAATTGAACTTTTAATTAAAAAGAATGTATTTTTAATAAAATTGTTAAATTTTCAACTAGAATTATAAATATTCAACCAAAGAAATTAATTTTTTAAAAAAGTTTAATTTCCAACCAGAATTCAATATAATAAATTTACTTTTTACTGAAAAAGGTAAATTTTCAACAAAAAAAATCAAATGATCAAACAAGTAAATTAATTTTTAACAAAAAAGTTAAACTTTCAACCAATTGAATTTTCGACTAGAATTATAAATCTTCAACGAGACAAAATTATTTTTAATAAAAAAGTTCAATTTCTAACCAATTGAATTTTCAATGAAACAGAATGAATTTCTAACAAAATTGGTGAATTTTCAACTAGACTTATGAATCTTTAACCAAATGAATCAATTTTCAACAAAAAAGTTAAAACTTTAACCAGTTGAATTTTCAACTAGAATTATGAATCTTCTACCAAAGAAATTGATTTTTAATAAAAAAGTTCAATTTTAAACTAATCGAATTATCAACTAATTCAATTTTCAACAAGAATTATGAATCTTCAACCGAAGAAATTAATTTTTTAAACAAATGGTTAATTTTTAACCAAATAAATTTTCATCGAAGAAGGATGTCTTTTTTAAAAATTGGTGAATTTTTAACTAGAATTATGAATCTTTAACCAAAGAAAAATAATTTTTACACAGAAGTCCAATTTTCACCCAATTGAATTTTCAAAAAAATACAATGTATTTTTTTAAAAATTGTTGAATTTTTAACTAGGATTATAAATCTTCAAGCAAAGAAATTAATTCTTAACAACCTCAATTTCAAACCAATTAAACTTTCAACAAAAAAGAATTTCCTGTTAACAAAATTGTTGAATTTTCAACTGGAATTATAAATCTTTGAACAAAGAAAAATAATTTTCAACCAAAAAATTCAATTTTTAATCAATTGAATTTTCAAATAATTGAACTTTCAACAAAAAAAAAATAAATTTCTAACAAAATGGTTGTATTTGCAACAAACAAGTTTGATTTATGAGATGATACAAATTTTTAACCTAAATAATTGATTTGCTACCAAGAAAATTAATTTTTAACAAAGGAGTTTAACTTTCAACTAATTAAATTTTTAACCAATTAGTTTTTCAACGAAGAAGAATTTTTTTAACAAAATTGTCAAATTTTCAACTAGAATTATAAATCTTGATCCAAAGAAATTAATTTTTAACCATAAAATTCAACTTTCCTTGAATTGAATTTTCAACTGGAATTATGAATCTTCAACCAAAGAAATCAATTTTCAACAAAAAAGTGCAATTTTTAATTACTTAAATTTTTAACGTTAAAAATGTATTTCTAACAAAATTGTTAAATTCTCAACTAGATATATAAATCTTGAACAAAAGAAATTAATTTTTTACTAAAAAGTTCAACATTCAACTAACTGAATTTTCATCTAGAAATATGAATCTTCAACAAATGAAATCAATTTTCAACGGAGAAGTTCAACTTTCAATCAATTAAATTTTTCACCAATTAAGCTGTCAACAGAGAAGAATATATTTCTAAAAAAATTTGTGAATAATCAACTAAAATTCAATAAAATGAATTCAATTTTCAATTAAAAAGTTCAAAAAAAAAAATAAACTAAATAATCAACTAAATAAACCAATTTCCAGAAAAAAGTCAAACTTCCAACCAATTGAATCTTCTACTAGAATTATGAATCTTCAGCCAAACAAAATAATTTTTAACAAAAAAGTTCAATTTTCAATTAATTGAATTTTCAACAAGGAAAAATGTCATGCTAACAAAATTGTCGGATTTTTAACAAGCATTATGAATCTATGACCAAAGAAATTAATTTTCAATAGAAAAGTTTAATTTTCAAGCAAATAAATTTTCATAGAAAAAGAATGTCTGTTTAACAAAATTTTTGAATCTTCAACTATAATTATGAACCTTTAAACAAAAAAAAATAATTTTCAACGCAAAAGTCTAATTTTCAACCAACTGAATTTTCAACAAAATGAAATGTATTTTTAACAAAATTGTTGAATTTTTAACAAATATCATGAATTTTCAAGCAAAGAAATTAATTTTCAACTAAAAATTTCGACTTTTAAACAATTAAATTTTTGACGAGAATGATGAATCTTCATCCAAAGAAATTAATTTTTACCAAAAAAGTGCAATTTTCAACCAATTGAATTCTCAACCAAGAAGAATGCCTCGCCAACAAAATTGTTGAATTTTTGACTAGAATTAAAAATTTATGAACAAAAAAATAATAATTTTTAACAAAAAATTTCGAATTTTTACTAATTGAATTTTCAACTAATTTAACTTTCAACAAAGAAAAATGAGTTTCTAACAACATTTTTGGATTTGCAACAAGCTAATCGAATTTTTGACAGAAGAGATGATTTTTCAACTAGAATAATAAATCTTCAACCAAATATTAAACTATACTTTTTAACTGTAAATGATTTAGTTGCAACCAAAAAAAAATATCTTTTATCCTGAAAATAAATAATTAAATTTTCAGTTAAATCAAATAATTTTCAACAAAACAGTCATTTTCCACCAAACAGATAAATTTCAAACCAAAATGATGAATATTCAATAAGGAAATTAATTGTTGACAAAGTATTTCAAGTTTAAACCAAGTAGTCAAATTTTTTACAAAAAAGTTGAATTTTAAAGTAAAATTATAAATTTTTAGGCAATTAAGATGATTTTAAACCAAGAAGATTGGTATTTTACCAAATAGACGAATTTTCAAAAAAATAAAAAAATTTTTAACTAGAACAAGAAATGCATTTTTGACCAATTATTTCAAGTTTAAATTAATTAGATACATTTCTTAACAAAAAAGAAAAATTCACATGAAAAAAATTAATTTTCAAGCGAAGCTACATACTTTTAATAACATACAGGAACTTTTATCTGAAAAATTGAATAGTTAAACAAAAAGTTGAATTTTGAACCAAAAGAGATAATTTTTTAACCTAAAAATCCACAGTTCAATTCACAGTTAAAACAGTTTATTGTTTAATTTCTAACAACACCAACAAAATTTTTTTTTACTTTCAACCAAAAAGTTGCATTTTCAACTAAAACGATAAATTTATTTTTAAAAAAATTCAGTCAGTTCTTTTTGTCACAAGAATAATATTTTCATTCAGGAAATTGACATTCAGTTCAACTTTAAACTAAAAAAAACGTGAATTTTGAAACAGAAGACTAATTTTTTAACCAAGAAAAATAATTTTTAACAGAAGCGATTATTTTTCAACACAAAAATAGAATAAGTTCCAGAAGAAAAAATTAATTTGCAATGAAAAAACGTAATTTTTATAAAAGAGTAGGTTAATTTGTAACAAAAATAGATAAATCTTCAACCAAGAAGATCAATTTGCAACAAATAGACAAATTTTTAACGAAAATTTTTAATAAAAAAGCACCAAGATGAATTTTCAACCAAATACTTTCATTTTCAACTAATTAATATTATTTTTCAAACCTAAAAATAAATAGCTAAATTAAAAAAAAATTGTTCACAAAGAGAACAAAACTTTTATAAAAAAAATTATTTCTAACCAAACAGAAACAAATTTTCAACAAAAATCTTAAATTTTTTACCAATAAACGACATCTATAAAAAAATAAATATTTAACAAGACAATTCAATTCTCAATCAACAAGTTGAATTTTTGACAAAAAAAAATTAATTCCTAATGAAATAATTAAATTTTTAACCAGAAAAATTAATTTCCCACCAAGAAAATTAATTTTTTTAATAAAAGATATAAACTTTCAAAAAAATATATAAATATTTATCAAAATTTTTTCATTTTAAAGGAAAAAGGACGGCTGATATACAAACCAGTTAATTTTTTAACGCGAAAATACAGATTTTTACTCAAACAAAAAATTTAACAAGAAAGCTAATTTTTCCACAAAATAGTTACATTTTCAAGTAGGTACGATAGTTTAATTTCAATCCAAATAGTTGAATATCCTATCCTATCGTATTCTATTCTATACTATCCTATCCTATCCTATTTTATTCTATTCTATCTCATCCTATCCTATCATATCCTATCCTATCATATCCTATCCCATCTTATCTTATACTATCCCATCATATCTTATCTTATCTAAGCCTACCCTATCCTATTTATATTGCTATCCTATCTAATTATACCCTATACTATCATATCCTATCTTATTCTTCCCTTTTCTATGATATCATATCATATATCATATCATTTCCTATCT